>PVIU01015674.1:0-47487 GCA_004026605.1 Ondatra zibethicus
GAAAAGCAAGTCAGTAAATAGCATTCTGCCATGACTTCTGCATCATTTCCTACCTTGAATTTTTGCCCTCTCTTCCCTCAGGGATATACTGTGTCCTGAAAGTTGTAAGATAAACCCTTTCCTCTCTAAGTTGATTTTGTCCAGGAAGTTTTATCACAGCAACAGAAACCTAAGACAGAAGGTGGTACAAGAGAGCAGAATATTACTGACAAATTTGACTATGTTGTAATAGGATTGTATAGATGCTTGAAATTTGGGTCTGGAAAAGTCACCTAAAGTTCAGAACTTCGTGAGATATTGTAGGAACTTGGAGGATAATGCTTAGATGGCTATCGGTAATGGAGGTCTGGTTTCTAACATTTCAGAAGAAAGCAAAGAATTTATCAGGTCATTTCTGTGATGTTTTGGATTAAGAATCTATACAAGTAAAAATATTTGTTTTACTGGGACAGTTGATGCTGGTCAACTAAAACTCAACTGTGATAATTTACCATCACTGGGTTGAGAAGTGTTTTCTCAGGGTCAGTGCACAGAAGCCGTGTCCAAGAGGGTCTGAGAATGTTTCAAGATGACAGCTGAGGTGGAAATGTGAAGAGTGTCTCACAGGGTATGGCTTTGAAAGCACAAAGGGATTGTGAGGAACAGCTGAGACTTGACACTGTAAAAGTTCAGGAGAGGTCATTAAAGGTGCAGCCTGTTAAAGTGGAGAACACAGGAGGGAAGGAGTCATGGAGAGAAGTGTTAGGGACTGAAAGAAGCCCCCAAGAGATGACCAACAATCATGAATATAATAAACAAGAGTGGTTTAATAATTCCAACATTGTGGAGGCACATGGTAACCCACAAAGAAGGCTGGCCACAAGCTCCTTTTAATCAGAATTAGGGGAAATCCAAGGAAGAGGAATTACTCTGGAACTAATTGGTGGAGGAAAAATTAGACTGGGAACTGATTAGTGGGAGCTCTAATGGCTAGAGACTTTCTGGTGGCAGGGCAGGGAAAGCTATCTTTAGCTAGCAGAAGGCTGGGGGACACATGTTGAGTCAGCAATGGGGCTTTTGGGGAGCCTGCTGAGCCAGCATAATGGGGGATGGATTACCTGAGGAGCTAGCAGAAGGCTGCAGGGTGCCTGATGATTGGTTGCCCTTAAGTTGTGGTTTTCCTGAGGACTGTCTGTTTATCTCTGCCCCATTCTAGTGAACCAAAGTTAAGGCCTGGTCTCCATCAGGCTACTAGGAGAGTCTGTCTTGGCTCTGGTCTATACCCTGCCCTCAGCCCTCTCATATCCCCCTTGAGTGGTGGGTCATCTCAAATCCTAGAGATATGTCCTCCAGATCTACAGACTTGTATTGTATTACTGTCCCAGAACCAATAGCTGGACCATGAAGACCCATTCCTTTATACCTCAGTCCAGCCATAAAGCATGCCCAACTCAAAGTACAGATCAGGAAGCTAGGTTCCTACAGGAGCTGCATGAAAAATCTGGTTCAGAATCCTCCCTGTGACAGCATTAATGATTTCCCATGAAAGATTAAAGGGTAGGTGTGGGTTGTGGGCCCCCATGGTGACCTGGCTGGAAAGTCCCAGCAGGTATGTGCTAAGGAAGCACAGGGACAAGACCATCAGCTGGGTTGGTGACATTTTAGATTTTCAGTTTTAAAGAATCTCATGGGTATGTAATGACTTTCCAAAGTCCTCTGGAGCATAGTTTTCAGGATCAGCATGTAAGTCCATGGGCTTTATGTGGGAATGGTGAATCTAAGTGGGGACCCCGTTCAGTTTGACAACTGTGGGCATTGTCAGGATGACAGTGTAAGTTCCCTGTTAGCCAGGCTCCAAGGCCTCTTTTCTCTGTCTCTTGATGATTGCATAGTCCCCTGACTGGAACCCATAGGGTACAGGAGGTGGTGCCTTTTTATAGACTGCATGCAACTGAGATCAGAGTTGTTTTTGCACTTGAGACAGAACTTGTAGTGAGGAGCGAAATCTCCGTTCATCAAATTTAGTCAGAAGTTCTTTCCTAAGATCAGGCAGAATGGGTGGGAGCCTAATATAATGATCTTAAATGGGGTCAGGCCTAGAGTATAAAGAGAATAGCAAAACTGATAGAGAGCAAAGGGAAGAAGAGACACACAGTCACTAGTCTCTGGGGTTAGTTTATTTAAGATTTCTTTTGTTTTCTGATTTGTCCTTTTTACCTGGACTGAACTTTGGGGATGATAGGTACAATTAAGTTTTCAATAGGTCCCCATGTCCTTAACTAGATTTTGTGTTACTTGAGAGATGAATGCAGGCCTGTTGCTTGAGCTCAAGAGCACAGGGAGGACATACCCCAGGACAATTTCTTTCAGTAGCTTCCTGACCACTGTGGCAGCCATCTCAATTTAGTTGGGAAAGCCTCAGTTCATCTTGAAAAGGTATCTATAAAAACTAGCAAATGCTTATAGCCATATAGGCCAGATTTTACCTCTGTGAAGTAAAGCTCCAATGGCCAGTTTCCTCTTTCCCTGTGTCCGGTTTTAGTGACTCCACTTTTTTCATTGAGACAGACTGTGGGACATGGCCCACAGCTTTTGCTGCTTTTTCCTTGAGGTCAAACACTTTAAGAGGTGCTCTTTGTAAGAGGGCCTGTACTTTTCTTGCATCCAAGTAAGTTCCCCTATATATTTGTCACAGTAGTTGAGTGGCAATGTCTAATGGGAGTTTAATCTGCTTGTTGGGAACTTGAACCATCCTTTTTCCTTCTAAGTGTTTGTGTATGAGTGGACTCTCCAGAACTCTTGGTCAGTGTAAGCTGGAAATTCTGGCAGCATGGGTGTTGCCATCTTTGGTGGTCTGCCCAGCAGGATGGCTGCTGTATGGCAGGCAGCTTCCTTTATGGCTGTTTTCCCTCAAGATTGAATCCTCTCTTTTCTGGTGCCCAGGGCACTGTATGACAGTTATCTCTTGGAGTAGCTATATGGCCTGTGAGAGGCTTAAAATCTCCTGTTTTTAACAGTCTTTCCTTCTTCAGTCAATAATCCTCTCCCTCTCTCTGTAGATGGCACCATGTACAAGTATCGTGGCAAATACTTACTGGTTATCAATATAGATATTATGTCTTTTTCTCTTTCCAACTGCAATGCCTAACAAAAGCATATTGTTAGAGCTATTAGCTTGGTCCTGAGCTGATATCCCAGGAAGTCAGAACTCTGTCCATATGACTTCTCCCTCATTTTTAACCGCCGCCCCCATATACCTAATATCATCTTTGATGAAGCTACTGCCCTCTGTGAATCATGTTATCTCAACCCTTGGCAAAGGGACATCCTTGACATCTGGTAAGATCCCCTAGAGATGGCTGAGGATGTACAGACAATCACGGAGAGGCCAATCCAGGTTCAGGTCTGGCAGCAGGGTGACCGGGGTCAAAGGCAGTGCTGTGGGTGTATTGGACACGAGGTGGGTTTAAAGCCAAGCATGAGTGAGCCGTCTTTGGGAAGGTGTTTAAGGACCCCCTCGATGGCATGGGGGTGGTCACTTGAAGAGTTTGCCCCAATGTTAGTTTGTTTGAAATTTTAACTAGTAAAACTGTTGCTGCAATTATGCAGAGGCAAGTAGACCAGCCAGTGGCTGGTCTAGCTTTTTGAGCAAGTAGGTTAACCAGCCTTTTTCATGAACCCAAGGTTTGCATTAATACTCTTCTGCTCATTTTCTTCTTCTCATCCACATATAGGTGGAAGGGTTTGGTGATATCTGGTAGTGTCAAAGCAGGTGTATTCAGTAGAGGCCCCTTAATTTCTTTGAAGGAGTAGGTCCTTTATATCTCTGGGGTCAATTCAAAGGGAATCTTCCCTCCCTCCTCCTCCCATGGCCTCAAACAGAGGCTGAACTAATTTTAAAAAACCAGGGATCCAGAGCCTACAGAACCCAGCAGACGCCGGGAACTCAATCACCTTTCAGCAGTTGCTGAGTCTGGAAATGCTCAGGACGGTCTATTTATTCATTTATTTTGCTTTTGACAGCCATTTTTTGCCCTATTTGAGTATATACCCCAGGTAAGTTGCCTCAGTCTTGCAGAGTTGAGCCTTCCTTGCTGACACATGATACCCTAAGTTTCCCAAAGTTTTAAATAGCCCTCCTTTGGCAGCTTTACAGGCTTCCAAGGTGTCACCAGAAGGTCCATTGTCCGGAGGTCATCCATATAAGCTGCCATTGGGGTGGGCTTGTCAGTACTCACCCAAGTTCTCATCAAAGATGATGAGGGAGGTCTTGAACCCTTGGGGATGCTGTGTCCAGGTCAGCTGTCTATTGAATCCATCCGTTCATTTGAAAGCAAACATAGGCTGACTGGCTGGGGCCAGTTGCAGGCTGAAGAAGTCATACTTGAGGTCCAACACAGTGTAGATGGCCAGTTCTAGAGGCAAGACACTTAGAAGGGTGCGGTGGTTGGGAAAAGTTGAATGAATATCCTCAACCCTCTTACCTTTGCTTTCATGCCCTGTCATTTAGGACATTCATTTTTCCACTAACCCAACTTTCCATCGTACGCACATTGGTCAGGCCTTTCCCTGTATGTGGTGAATCTCCAATGGCCAATGTCTGTCTTCTAACCTCTGGGTGCCTGATGCAGCTAGAAGGACTTGGTGATCCCCTGCATCTGTCTTTTTAAAGCTTTCTTGAGCCCCTTAGTCTGTCTATCTTCTGGGATCTCTCTATTATTGAACACTTTTTCAACAACCACAGTGAGTTCAGCTAACCTCTTACCTTCAGAACCATTTAGACTCTGCAACTTATGGGAGATATCTGGTGCTTACTGGTTGTCAAAAGTCAGAATGACTGCATACCAATTTTCTGGTGCTTTTGGTTCCAAGGATGTATAGGTCTTACAAGTTTCTATCAGTCTCTCTAGGAATGTTCCTGGTGTTTCTTCAAGTCCCTGGCATACTTGACTAATTTTAGACAAACTTGTGGGCCATCCCATGGCAGCCTGGAACTCTCCCACTAGACTCTGGTGGTAAACTTTTAGCCTCTCTCTGCCTTTCTTCCTGTTGAAGTCACATTTGAGTCATATCACAGGAAAAACAACATTTATGAGGTCTACATTGGTGGTTGGTCTTCCATCTGTGCCTGGAACCAATTTCCAAGTCTCCATTTTGATACAATCCCTCTCCTCTGTAGTTAAGAAGACCTAGATCAGTTAGAAACAATCATCCCATGTTGGATCTTGAGTGAAAAGGACATAATCCAACAGGTCAGCAAGCCTTCCAGGCTTCTCGGAAAACTTAGGATTTTGTAATTTCCTATTATACACTTTGCTAGGGGCCAAGGGTCAGTAGATTAGCTGATTCCTGCCCTTAGCATGATGTGTATCCACAGCATTCAATGGAAGGGCCATGGAGTCAGTCCCATCTGACAGCTCCTCCACCCAAAATATGTGCATATGAAGAGGGTTCCTCCATCCTTCCTCCTCTTCCTTCCCAGACCTCTCATCCTGGTGTGCCTGGGGTTAACGTGGTGGAATAGAAAAGAACTCCTTCTCCAAGTCACCTGAAAAAGGAAGGACAGGGTGCAGGGGTGCAGTAGGGAGTGACCTGTGACCCTCTCTCCTTTAAAGAGTATGACCTCATTCCCAAAAGAGACATTTTGCAATAAAAAATTATCAGGTTTTTTTTTAATGAAGAAAATCAAGCAGAATTAACATGGTCAAATCTCATACCCCTCTCGCCTTCTACAACTTACTATCCATCCTCAGGTTTTTATCTCTGCCCCTCTGGTTTATCCAGACATTTTTACTTTACACAATATTCTCTTTTCTCCTTCTTTTCTTTATTATTTTAGTTTCTTGAATTTTTTCTTATTTTCCAGACAACATGAAAATGTTTATCAAAGTCCTTCTTGTGATTTTCTTCTGTATTCTAGAATATTGTATGGCTATAATACTTTAAACAAGAACAGAAACATGCATATACCATAATAAAATAACTCTAACTTTGCATCAACACATAAAAACCTGTACAAATTTGAAACATCTGAGACTAGCAGTAGCTCTTCTTCTTCTTACCCTAACCAGTGTTAATTTGTAGCTAACCCCTCTAAATGATGACAAATATTTAAAACCCACTGGATCTGAATGAACATGGCTAGAAAGTGAGCATTGGTCTTATCCAGTTTGCCATTTTTAGAACAAAATGATCAGCCGTGTCAGAAAAATCAAGCTGACGAGACAAGGAGTTGATTCATATCAATAATTAGAGAACACTGATACCAGAACACTGAATTTTTAACATTTTCTGTAGAATGTAGCTAAAGTTTTTCTTGATTTTTTTATTGGTTGTTCTACTCTGAAAGGAAGATTTCTTAGAAAGCCAGTGGGTAGAATCATAATTGTGCAGATAAAAAAACAAGGTGATATATGTTAGATGGAGAATGTGCTGGAACTTAAAAGATATGTTTTTATACATAGTAACCACAGAAGACATCTCTTAATTCTATCAAAAATATTCTTTTGTAACCATGTAGCCTTGGTGCCTTTTCCAAAGAGATATTTTCAGTATCCAAAGGTGCAATATAGAGTTGTATGGTTACAACTAACCCTCTATTGATTATGAACTGATTCCTAGTTCCTTCTCTCATTGGTGGAGGTTGTGAGGACCCTGTGTGTAACAAACAAACTTTGATGCACAAATTCTGGTGATGGAGGTCCTTCTGTCTTTGTGTTTCTTTCATTGGTTAATAAAGAAACTCCTTTGGGCCCTTGATAGGGCAGAACTTAGGTAGGTGGGGAAAATTAAACAGAATACTGGGAGAAAAAAGGCAGAATCAGAGAGACGCCATGGAGTTGCCAGAGACAGACCTGCAGAATATTTCCCAGTAAGCCACTGCCACGTGGTGATATACAGATTAATAGAAACGGGTTAAATCAAGATGTGAAAGTTAGCCAATAAGAGGCTAGAGATAATGGGCCAAGCACTGATTTAATTAATACAATTTCTGTGTGGTTATTTTGGGGCTAACCTAGCCAGGCGGCCGGGAAGAACAAGTGGGCCCTTCCTGCAAAAAATTTCGGCAAAGATAAATTTCTCTATCACTTTCTTGTTGTGAAATTGGAAGTTAGAAGACCTAAATATTATCTATCATAATGGTACAATTTCATTTTCTAGTATATAAAAGACACAATGTAACACAATGTCTAAAAGAGGGTTCAAATCATCTTTACTAATGGATGGGTGAATACAGCTGAATCTTGAGGCCCAAGTGATGATTCTTTCTTCTTCTCAAAAGTGATGACTGCTGAGCTCCTCTGGGCTCACTCATGCACTTATCTACCCAGTCAGCCTGAATCTGGAATGTGGAAAACAAATCTTGGAGGGGTCCATCATGTGCAGGTCCTGCTGATTCCATTTATGGCATAGAGACTGGAAGTCCAAAAGCAGATCCAAGAAAGGCAGGGCAAGAGAGAAGAAGCAAAAAGATAAGCAATCAGAAACCTTCAGCAACTATCTTCCCAAAACAGAGAAAATTTGCCCAAAAATGTTCAAGTACCAACTACAATAATCCTAGGAAATACTCCAGAGGTGAAAGCATCTCTGAGTGCTTGCTTTTTATTGTAAATGTTGTGGAGAGCCTTTCTCTATTTGACTCAACAGATAGAAAGGTAAGTCTCTTGGAAAGGATGAGAGAGTTAAGAGTTTGACTTCTTACAGACATAGGAAGACTCTTTTTGGCCTAGAAGTGTTTTTTGTTTCTGGTAGTAATTCCTAGCACTATGAAATAATTGCACTATTAGTCTGCTTATTATGATTTTCTGTCTCTAGATTTCTTGTTATCATTAATTTGATCATAGCTTTTTATATGAAAATATGCATTCAATACTCATGTTTTTGGCTGCACCTCCATTACCTGTGATTCTTTTTAGGCTCTCATCACCAGAGGTGAACTTGTTTCCTTGTCCTAACATGCATCTTCCTACAGTTTCCAATAGATTGACTCTACAGCTTTATTTTAAATATAGCTGAAGTATTGAAAATTTTTCTTCATCCCACAGTATTTATTAGGGATTCTGTTATCATATTAAAATGCTGAACAGCCGGGCGATGGTGGCGCACGCCTTTAGTCCCAGCACTCGGGAGGCAGAGGCAGGCGGATCTCTGTGAGGTCAAGACCAGCCTGGTCTACAAGAGCTAGTTCCAGGACTGGTTCCAAAGCTGCAGAGAAACCCTGTCTTGAAAAACCAAAAAAAAAAAAAAGAAAGAAAACAAAAAAGAAAATGCTGAACAACTGTATGTTGACATAGAAATGCAGCTTACACTATACTAAGATACAGCCCCATCACAGCTATATGGCTTTTATACCTTTTATAATTGAGTGACATTGAGTGTCAAACTACAAAATATACTGCAAATATATCACATTATACATGTGGTTCAAGCTAAGATGATAATATATAATATTTTACCTACATCATACTAATTATATAGTGTGTAGTATCATTAAATACAGGTTGTGTTATAGATGTCCTATTTCAGTATGTGTATGAGTGTGCATGTGTGTGCATGTATGTGTGTGTGTGTGTTCAAATCTACAAATACACATATGGGATTTTTGTGGAAGTTTTAAATCTTTGAGGCTACAAGTTTTTCCACCATAATATTTAAGAGAGAAAGTAACAGCAAACAAGCATAAATAATTTATGTGAAAGTTATGTACAATCTGTCTATACATACACATACATGTATTAATACCTAAATGCCTCTCTATCCATTATGTGGAACCTATTCTAGTCTTTCACAGCCTGAATTCTGAGATTTATTATGTTCTACACTGACCACCAGTCTCATTATATAATATACTGGTCATTTCTGGAGCAATTGTTTTCTCCTTATTTGACTTAGGCAAGCGAACACTGCCTTCTAACACTATAATGGATATATTTTAAGATTCTGATTATATATAAATGAAATATATTTTAAGGTATCAATGATACTTCTGAAATCTTTTGCTTAAAGTCATCATGACCTAGTCTTATCTTACTTAACAACAGATAATTTTGAAAATGCTATTCAGTTTGTTGTTAAAATGAGAAATATATTACTTCCAGAATTTAAGTATATTAATTTTAACAGATTTTTGAAATGTGAAGGCTAAATGACTTACCTAGGATAAAGTGTTAAAGGAAATAAGAAGTAATTAGAAGAGGGACAATTTTGAGTAGACTACAGGGGAACCTCTACAAACAACAAAATTACTCCGTCATATGAGAGAAAAATGAAAACATTAAAACGTCCCTAGAAAAATTTTCTACTTGCAAACTTCCAAAGTCAAATTTTCACAGGTTCTACCAAAGGTAAACGCAGTTCTCTGTGAGTACTAATCACTGAATACCTTTGAGAAGAAAATTCTACAGATGTAATATCAAGTGCATTGCACAACTCAAAGGTTCCTGAGCTGACAAATTACCCAGTACTGAGCTAAACAGATTAGAAGGCTCACTTTGAAATCAGTTGGTGATAGTGTTGAAATTTAATTAGACTTAGGGGATATTATATATTTTTATAACTGAAGGCAATTGAATGTTTTAATATAGGTGGAAATCCTACATTCTGCTGTAAACTCGTACCATTTTCTTTCTTTTCTCTGACAGTGGTGGTAAGCACTCTTAACAGAAAATACAAGGCCCTTTCTTTCATGAATTTAATGACACAAAGGAAGGTACTTCAAGATTTCTCCCCTCACTCATCTTCTTTACCTAACCTGAATTTGTATGTCATCTGATGCTACATTCACTCTTTCCAATAGATGACCAATTATGAATAAGGTAAGATGTTATACCCAGCAAAGATAGGCATATATTGCCCATCATGAAAATCAAGAAAATGTCTATTTTTCTTTCCCCCACTATATCCTGTTCTGTTCTTGCTTCCCCCACCAACACATACATGCACACATACTTATATACATAGACATATGTACACAAACAAACATACATATACAAAGAGAAATTTAAAGACATATACACATAACCACCAGACACAACATATACGCATAAGGGGCATACATACCTGCATGTACACACACACATTTATACAGAGATATACACAGACACACATATACATTTGTTCAAGCCCATGTACATACATATGTGTACACACAAATACACATATAGGAATGCATAGATACACATACAGACACACAAACACACAGAGATACATATATATACAGACATACACACACACACAGGTATACAGTGAAAGATATCCAAACACATACACTTATAGACACATACACATAGAGATACACAAATACAAACACTGACATATATGCAAATATACACACACACATCCACCAACACTAACATAGTTATACAATTTTGAGGGTTTTTTTTTTCTTCACAGAATCACAATGATGTTGCAAAGGGTCAAAAATATTTTACTTTGAAGTTTTCTGCTGTTACTTAGAATCACTGACATATGCTGTTAGGGGTCTGGGAAGCAGAAGAGCAGCTCCTTACATTATTGGATGTCTTATGTCACTATCACACACCAGAGGCCATCTGTCCACAAGTGTCATCAGAGTTCTTCTTTGATGCTTTTCATCTGTCAACCCATCTTACTTCACTCCAATTAGTGAACAACAAGCAATTAACTAGTATATCTTTGTTGTATTTCTTTTTTTTTTTTCAAATTTCACTTTAGTATCAAAATGGTTTGCTTACTCAGGCTAAGTCCATAGACAAAACACAAATTAAACTGTTAGATTATCATGTCTAAATGTTAAAAGGTGACCTCACATGCCAAATGAATGTTTTCTGTCTGGATCTCCAATTTTAGCATCTGTTTGGACAGCTTACAACTTGTTTCTACTAATTTTCTACATCATATACAGATAGATACAAAGTATAGGATTGTTTAGCCAAACATATATTTTATAAAATTGGTACCATAATATTAAAAAATTTCTTATACATCTTTGTGCACTGGTTTTATAATATATATACTTAAATTATTCAATGGGACCTCTTTCACAAAATAAGTTTACCAAAATTCTTTCAATATAAGACTACTTTTCAAAAACTGAAAGAAAAACCCAGTGTAAATTGAGCTGTATAAACCTTTTTTAGAGAATGTTGTTTTCTCTAAGGATTATGATGAAAATTATTTCCTTAGACTTTGACTAAAACTCTAATTGTTAATATTGGATTTCATAATGCTAACGATAACAAAGGAACAGAAAAAGTTAATTTGGTCTGATGTAGGATAAGAAGAATGTCAATACTACAATAAAAGTACATATCTTTGGTTTCTTAATGGCTACCTTTCTGACATATAAACAAAATAACCTTATTTGATTTAAACTGATATTAAGGATATAGAAATACAGAAAGCCAACTTAAAGGTTTGACATAAAAACCCATGACCATTTGGAACATGGAATCTGCTGAAAATAAATAATATTAATATTGAATACAAGCTTTATTCTTATCAGGGAATCCCAACAAGTATCCAAAGATGTTGGCATTCCCAGACACCACTCCTTCAGGGGACAGCAGTATTCATAGTGAAACTGCTCAAATTCTGGTTTTTGTATAAGAAAGAGAGATCAATACCTGTCTCCAAAAGGAGGAGGATAAGGGGAAATACAAACAGCAGCAGTCCCAGGCCCACCACAAGGAGCCTGGTGCAGCACTTGACTACAGGGTTGACCCATATACGGCCAGTCAGGATGGAATAACTCCATGACATTGCCTTACGAGCTTCCTTCAGCTCCTCCTCTTCAGCCATCAAAAAGGCGTTTTCATCTGCTTCCAGTTCCTCAAAGGAATCTGTGTCTTCTCTTTCTAACTTGAGCCTAGATGAATAGTCAAAGAGCATGTCGATTTCATCATCATCCACTGGCGTATGGAACAGCCTGGCACTGGGATTGTATGCTAATTCAGAGATGGTCAAGGGGTCTTCTTCTGCTCTGTCTTCCTCTTCACTCAGAGGATCTGCCCATTGAGTTCCATTCTCTTTTGAGTTGGCAATCAAGGGTTCAGAAACATCCACTTTAGGCAGTGGAGCACCTGGAAAGAAACATTATTTTAAAATTTTTACATTTCAGACATTTTTATTTTACAAAAAAAATGGATATAGAAACATATGGAGTTCAAGGTATACATGAAACTGTTCTATGGAATGTTCACTTTATACAAAATTGGTTTAGCAACAGACCTTATTGGCTCAACAAGATAAACCAAAAATAAGAGTGATCAAAAGTTGTAAGTACATTTAAGATTTTGACCCTGGTCTGTAACCTCCAACTATGGACAGGTTTTCAAAAATAATGTTGGAATAATTCAGATATACATTATAATTATGAGTGAAATATTGTAGTATCCAATACTATAGCACAATGTAATATTTTTAAGAGAACACTAGAGTAAAATTATAGATTCTACTGTCCACTAATAATCACATTATACTTCTGAATCATATTTTCTAGTCTTCATTCTATTACAATTTTGCGATATCTTTCTGGTTTTTGTATTGAAAATTTCTCGAAGTTAAAACATTACACCTTGGACAGAAGCTTTTTAAGACTCAGAATGGTTCAAAGCAGTCGTTTTCAACCTTTGTAATGCCGTTACCTTTTAGTATAGTTCCACATATGGTGGTGACTCTCAATCATAAAGTTATTCTGTTGCTAATTCATAACTGTAATTTTGCCACTACTGTGAATGGTAATGTAAATATATGATATGCAACCCCTTGGGATCACAATCCACAAGTTGAGAACTGCTGGTCTAAAGGGGTGCTCAGTATGACTCAGTAACTAAACAATTCCAAACCTTCAGAAAGTCCCTGAAACTGAGGTCTCTCCTTCCCTAAGATTATATATGACTAAAGACAGTTGAAAGAAACTCCTAGACAAGTAAAGCTGCTGAGAAAATTCCCAGAACAACTGTGTTCACTGAAAGACAAGGACCAGTTAAGCTGTCTGGGAAAGGATAAGACAGCCTGGGATACCTGAAAGAGACATTATCTAACATGTCAAGCTACCTATAAGTCATGCAGTGGGCTCCTATTCTCCAGATTTTATCAGCTTTCACCAATATTGGGACGGGTTTTTAATGGTGCAGCTGTCATTGAGTAAATTCTGTTCCTATAAGTAACCCCTGACACATATTGCTATAAATCACGCGACTAAACTCATTGGTTAACCAAGTTGGACTTTGGTGGCATCCTTACATGATATCTTCATGGGATGAATGTCACACAACATGAATATTGAATACAGGTTGGCCATCTGATTCATGAACCCAAAATCTGAAAGACTCTGACCTCCAAAATTTTTCAGTGTAAAAATATTCAGAAATTTCAGTCCCTAGAAGGTTTTGGATTTCAGAGAAATTTTTATCTTAAGTTTCCAGTTTAAAGACATTCAGCTAGTAAACTCTTAAGAAAAAATTTCCAAATTTGGAGAAACACTCTCAAATCTGAAATATTTGTATACCAAGACATTTGGGGTGAATAATATTTAATCTGTTATTGTAGCCACACTGTTTATACAAAGTCACCATTTGCTATTTTCATTTATCACTTAAACATTTTCATGTGGAAACTTGTATTTTGTTAACATGGAAAATTAGTTGTTCTTAGTCTGGCTGTAGAAAAAATGCTCCAGGAAATACTTTTACATATAAAGTTTATTTCTATCATATTTTAGTTCATTTCTTTTAGATGTATATCCAGAAGGCAAACTGCTTGGTCAAGGGTATGTCCTTCAAATTTTTTATTGAGAAAGATGTGTTTCTCAACACATGTAAAATGCAGCTACCTCCATTCAATCTTAGAGGCTGGGTCTCCTTATTGAGCCTTAGGTTCTCATTGAGAACTAAGCAAAAAGTTAAAGGTATTCTCTCTAGGACAGACAAGCATCCAACTACCAAATAAACTGGTAAATAGTTTACAATTTCTTTGTCATCAAGGCATGTAGGAGAGAGTTTTTTTTTTTTTTTTTGCTTTTACCTTTCAAAAGTCAACAGATAATTTTTGGGAGATCTGAGGTAAGCACAGAACCCAGTCTTAATAAAAAGAACCATTAAAATAATCCCTGAAAACATTAAAATAACATTTTACAGACTGTGTAGGAGTACACACACACACACATACAGAGAGAGAGAGAGAGACAGAGAGAGAGAGAGAGAGTGGGTAAGAGAGAGAGAGACATATCAACAAATAAAAAAAGTGACCATGAATTTTGAAGAGATCAAGGGGGTACATGGGACAGTTTGGAGGGAGAAAATAGAAGGAAGAAATGATATAATCATATTATAATCTCCAGAAATTAAAATAGTCCATATACTAATGACAACTAAGCCTCAAGAAATGTATTAGCATCATAAATCATTAGGCAACTACAAATCAAAACTACAATATTACAGAACCTCAGGGCTACTCAGATACTAATTTTTTAAAAAATACTTGGTGAGAATGTGGAGAAATTTTAACTTTATACATTGCTAGAAAGAATGTAATATGTTCAGTCACTATGAACAAAATTTTGGTGGTTTCTCTAAAAGTCAAATCTATAATTATCTACCATATGACACAGTAATTCCCCCATAGGTGCATTCTCAAAAACAAAAGAAAACAAAAACATCAAAAAACCTTGAAATAAGTACTCCAAAAATTCTCATAGACAAATGTTTACAGAACTTAATAAAGATTGTTACAAAGTAAAAATTTCCCAGATGCTTTTCATTGGATGTCAGTGTCAAAATAGTATGGCCTTTCTATTCAACAATATATCATCCGGCTTATAAAACAGTGAAGTGCTGATCAACAGCACAGCACAGAAAAATGCTCAGTGAAAGAAGTCAGACACTAAAGGTCACCAAATGTAGTTTTTCACTGAAATAGCAAATGTTTGAAAAATTACAGAAAGAGAAAACATTATGGTGGGAGACACAAAGAATTATGAGAGGAAAGGCATGTACAGCAATGATAATAGTAACTGCTTAAGATGTCATATTCTACCACTATGGGAAGTCAGAGCAGGAACTCAAGGCAGGAACTAAAGAAGTCATGGAAGTCATGGAAGAAGTCATGCTTGTTCAACCTGTGTACTTAGCTCATAATTATCAGCTCATAATTATCAGCTCAGGGATGACACCATCTACAATTGGCTGGACTCACCCACATCTATCATCAATTAAAGAAAAAAAAACAATAGACTTACCTATAAGCCAATTTTGAAAAAAATTTCATGTATATGGGTGTTTTGCCTACATGTATGTCTGTGTGCCCCATGCATGCCTGTGGCTTACAGAGGACAGAAGATGTTCTTGGATCCCCTGAAACAAGTTACAGATGTTGATGAGTGTGAGTGCTGAAAATTGAACCAGAGTCCTCTGGAAGAACAGCCATTTCTCTTAACCAACAAGCAATTTCTCCAGCTCCTATAAGCCAATGTTATGGAGGTGTTTTCTAAATTGAGTGTCTCTTCTGAAATGATTCAAGTTTGTGTCAAGTTTACATAGAACTAATGCAATTGACCCTTTGTCAAACTGACATACAAACACATCACTATTAAATCATAGACTTTCCTTTTTCAAAATGCAGTCTTTAAAAATCCAAGGTCTCCTTAAAAGTTCAGTCTCAATAAAATATCTAAAATCTTTCTAATACTCCAAAGTCGCTTAACTGTAGGTTTGTTGGCTCCTGGTATTTGGGGAGAGCAAGTCAAGTACTTTCCCACTCCAAGAGGAAAGGGCAGAACACAGTTATAGTCAAAACAAAACGAAACAAAATTCCAGCAGTGCAAAGCTCAGTGTCAGATGCCTGTGACTTATGATCCTCTAGTCTCCAAAGGGCCTAGACTGCTCCATTTGTCTGGCTCTGCAGCAAATATCACAGGTGCATGTCTAATAGGCTCGGGCCAGCTCCACTCCACATCTGCTGCTGTCTTTAGTGGTCATCTGTGGTATTTATATTACCAGTATGCTGTGGTCTCCCATGCAACTGAGGCTGTGCACTCACTAATGGTCTCTCCTGACCTCTCTTCAGGGATTCTGACCCTGCCACATGGTGCCAAACCTCAATTTCTCTCCAGGAGCTCTAAGCCTGAGATCTGCTCTGAAACTGAGCTTGGACCATCACAAATGGCCTCTCCCTGTTCCTCACAGGGAGAGGCCTCTGCTGCTTCCCATGAATGGCCTCTTAATGTCTTCAAAGTTACTACCACCTAGGAAACTCATACATATCACCAAATTTGACTCCTGTCATAAGACACAGCCTTGATCCTTATCAAGCACAATTTTTGTTTGCTAAATCTAAAAATACTTCCTAGAAGATTTTACCCTGATGCTGGTCTCTTCTTAATCACAGCTCATTCTTTACCCTGTCTAATCAGTATTGCCTGTACTAGCAAAGCACAGATTTCACTATGTTTTTTCTGTTCTTTTGTTAATGACAACTAATTCTTCAAATCCAGCTGACCAGAGCCATAGACTCTTAACTCAAAATATCACATAAATGGTCGTTTCTCTCTAATGTTTCATAAGCATGGCCTCCATCATTTGCACTGCCTGCAGCCTTATCTTCCAAGTTTCCAAATAGTCCATTAATTTCAGGGCCCCCTGTGGCTTTTCTAGCTAAAAGTTCCAAACTTCTTCAATAGTCCCCCCACAACACATGTTCAGGTCTTTCAGAGCAATATTCTACTTTCTGGGAACAACCTATATCTCACTTTGGGTTTCTACTGACGTGAGGAAAGGATTTATTTCATCTTACAACTCTCTATCATAGTCTACAACTGAAAGACCTCAGGGTAGGAACACAAGGTAGAAATCTGAAGACACATGCCATAGATGAATATTGCTTACTGAGTTGTTTCTCTGAACTTGCTCTGTTTCCTTTTTATACCATACAGAACCATTTGTTCAGGGCTTCACTGCCAATAGTAGGCTTGGCCATCCCACATGAACCATTATCAATAATTAATTAACCAAATTAATTAGCCATAGATTTTACTATAGGTCATTTGTATGGAGGCATTAACTAAACTGAGAGTACTACTTCCCAACAGACTCTAGCTTGTATCAAGTTGACATAAACCTAACCAACAAAGACTCTTTTGACAATGTTGGAAGTGAAAGAGAAAACAAAAATCACAGCAAAGGTCACTGTTTTGATGTAAAAAGCCTGCCAACTGGAAAAGTTGTGAATGGACATAAAATGAAACTATTTTTCACCAGTTGCTTCTGGACTTCTCTTACATTTAAAATTTTACCTTTTATTATTTAAAGCAGAGTCAATTATGATTCTCTGTTAATTGCTCCCGGTGACAACATAACCTCACAGCTATCATTTCCCCATGTAGATCTCTTTATCGTTATAACCATTGCAGTGGTTTTATTTTGGCCCCCTTTCCATTAAATCTTTACATTATAATGATGTGGGATTTTCCTCTGTATGCTGTGATTACCATTAATGAATAAAGAAACTGCTTTGGACCTATATCAGGGAAAAACTTAGTTAGGTGGGGAAAACTAAACTGAATGATGGGAGAAAGAAGGGTGGAGTCAGGGAGAAGCCATGTAGCCTTGCTGGAGCCAGACAGAACTTTACCGGGTAAGCCACAGCCACATGGCAATACACAGATTACTAGAAATGGATTATGTAAATAATATGTAATAGTTAGCCAGTAAGGAGCTAGAGCTATTGGGCCAAGCAGTGATTTAATTAATACAGTTTCTGTGTGATTATTTCGGCTCTGGGTGGCAGGGACCATCAAGCGAAGAGCAGCCAGGAACCAACATGTGGTCTCCTTACTATATTATAAAAGGCAAGGACTTGAGATTTCTAGTACAGAAATAACTGTGTATGATGGTGAAGGTATAAAAAGGCAAGGCATTAAAATATTTCTCACCAGTGTGAAACATGTCAGATTCTCACTGTTCATCAGACTCACTCTAGCAGAATGAGAAATATGAAAATATGAAGTATGTCTTATATTTTCTCTATTTCCTAAGGTAAGATTCTGTACACAAAACAAAATAAACATGGAATTCATGAGAGTTCAGCAAAGTTTTCAAAAGCAAGATTGGTATTTTAAAGGCAGTGTGACTCATGTCATATCAGTCAAAACTATTAAAAAAGATAATTGACAATCTCATTCAAGATCCATAAATTTGCAATACTCAGTAAAATTCATAATAAGAAATGTACAAAATTTAATGAGAGCAATGTTAAAATGTAACTGAGCACAACAATAGCTGAGTGACCATGATGACATCTTTCAATACAAGGCTTAAATGATTCAAAATTTCAGTTCTCTTTTTAATCTATAATTCATTACAGTCTTAAAAATAATTATCTACAATTTTAAGAAACAACAGAAGGGGAAAGATTAAAGGAATATTTAAAAATAAAAATTTTAAATTATAAATATATCAAATAAGTTATATAATTTATTGTTAAATGATGTCCTGGGTGGATGCTTGTGACTAAAAGAGAAGAATCAGAAAAGGCTGCATCCTCTGTTGTTCCTACAATGCTACAGTCTGGAAAAGAAGATGGAGATTTTTAAGTGACTGCCACTGGTTGGGAGAAAAAAGTAATTAGTAAGAGTAACAAAGAGGATTTTAGGTCAATGAAAGTATTTTGTATGATGCAGTACTGATACGGACATGGCCAGATTCATAACATGTACAACACAAAGAAAGAGCCCTAGTATAAACTCTGGGTGCTAGGCAATACTTTTGTGTCATCTAGAAAAGTGTATCACTCTGGTAAAGGATGACTACAGGAAATGGATGTACTTCTTATGTTTCTAGATAAACAAAAAAAATGGAACTTCTTTTTTGCTCCTAGGTTATTAATACTAGAGACTAGTGTATAAGGCATGAATCTACCACTGACCTACACCCCCAGGCATTTTACCTTCCAAATGCCAAGGAATCAATTCTAATAGATTTAGTAGTCATGTTAGGATCATACAGTCTCATACTTTTGTTAGTGTCTTTTAAAGATAATTGGATAATTTCCATTACATTTGTAGTCTATAGTCTAACAAATACACTTTTAAGAACGATAGAAAAATATCTTCTTCTAAATTATTTTCATCACTATTATGACCAAAAATGAAGAAATGCTAACTTCCAATGATAATTTTATGATTAAGTAGTGAATTATTATTTTTCTAAATTATAAAATTTTTACATATTATTTTGTCATTTTTAAAAGATTCATATTAATATGTATTAATATGGAAATTCTTTTGGCAATCATAAGTTTAAAAATGCCTTATGAAATACTACACCTAAAACAATTCTATTCATATAATATACCTTATGTGCATTTTCAGCATTCCTGAACTTGTTACTGAGAATATTAATACACAAGAAAATATTACTTATATTTGTGCTTTTGAAAGTAAGATTGACATAATGCTTGTATCTATAAATTACCGAACTCAGAAGGTTACAGGAGGATTATGAGTTCCCAGCAACTTTCGTGCCACACAGTGAGTTACAGGCTAGCCTAGTCATGCAAGCCTTCCTCAAACAAAACAAAGCAATAAGTTTATTGATTTTTGAACAGGAACACATCATATGTTACTTATATCATCATAAAAATACAGTTAATCTCAACTATAAGTCAATTTTATAAATCTTAGTAAGCTATGACTAATTCCAACTAACCCTCTGAATAAATTTTACTCTAACCATTTGCTGAAAAATACACATAAACATAAGAACATATAATTACAGCAGGATTGTAGCTGAGGATCTGACTTCAAATTTCTATTTCAATTTCTGTTTCAATTTCTCAGATCATGAAATAACATAAAACATGATCATTATCGAGAAAAGAAATTGGCATAACACCAGTCTGATGGTGGTATTAGTTGATTTTTTTTATTTTACTCATTTAGTTTTAATTTAACTCACATACACATGCATGTTTCTCTCTGTATGTGAGCTTACAGAGGCCAAAAGAGGGCCTGGTATTTTATTTTGATAAAATTCTGATTTGAAGCTTAAAAAGAGGATCTGCCTCATAGTCAGAAACAGACCTGAGGTCTGAAACTGTCAAAATGAGAGGCAGAGAAGTGTTTTGATTACTTATTATGCATTATAAGCATCATCTCTTACTACTAAGCAAGCTACAGGAATGAACAGCAGGATTTTCTCTTGTATCTTTTGAATAAAGAAGGTAATCTTTTTTATTTTATTGCACAAGAGAGCTTGTCTTTCTATTTCCCTTCTCACTTACTTGTTTACAGTCCTCAGTACCCTTCATTATTTTCTTCCTTTCCGTTTTCTCCCTGTCTATCTTCTCTTCATATAAAAAATAAAATTGTATGCCACATGCATTCTTTGCTTCTCTCTGGCTCACCAGTGGTGAGCACGTAGCTGGAAGTAATCCCACTTATCTAGGCATAGGAATGACAGCCCAGGGCGAAGCACGTACCAGCATTTCGAGGTATGACCTTAGAGCCGTGTTTTAGCAGACGGACAAACACGTTACTGCTGCAGTGGTTCATCATGTGCAAGTGGAGGCTTCTTTGAGTCCGGATCTTGACCAAACATTTTGCCATATTTAATATTATGATTTTCCTAAGGCTCTGTTATCAGTTGTGGCCCTGAATATATGCAACCAGCAACAACAGCTTTGACCTTTTGCTCGCTGTCCATTCTGTTTCGAATGACTAAGGCAGAACACACAGAGAATGAATCAAATGTCAGCTTCTTAATGTGGCCAACAAAAATAACTCACCAGGGATACACATTGGGCAAGGAGGGAGGGAGGAGATACTATTTATAAACTCTCACCCCTCCTCTGGTGAACAGTAAAATTTTACTCCTAGTTCTCACTTAGTTTTTTTCTAACACATCTCGATAAATAATCTCTGCCAAGTGTCAAAAGCCCCTAGCATAAAAGAAAATTTCCCAATTCTACACTGTAAGAAACAATTTACTTTCATTTCATTTCTGACATATTTAATAAGCCTCCATTATGTTCTAGAGCAGATTTTCCCAATAAAATATCATGCAAGTATTTAAGCAGTAGGCTACAATTTTGGTTAATAATGGGTTTTATTTGAAAACAGGATATCCCAAATAGTATCGTTTCACCATGAAATGATTTGTTAAGCAGTTCCCAGTTTGCGATGAGACTGCTGTGTGTTCAACCCGTAAAGACTGTTCCAGCTGGGACTCGCCACTGCTGGTGGTGTTCAGCATCCACATGCAGCAAGTGTGTGGAACTGCTCTGCTCTCCCCGCGATGGGGAATTCTTGGCATACTTCATTTCCATGCTGTAACTATGCCAGCCCCTTTTATAGACTTGGCTGATGAAGAAAAGTGACCTACACTAATTCATGAACTCAGTAAGTGTCAACAGCATGTTGAACCTTGGCATTCTAACAATAACAGGTGACTGAAATATAAATCTCCATATTGACAGCTGTTGGTGCTTGAATTAGGAGCTATAACGTGTTTTAAATGCAGGGGTTAAGTATCACATTCTCCTTACACTTTGAAACACTTAGACTTGTGCATCTTTTAGAAATTTGCTTGTACTCCAGCATGGTCGCTAAGGATACAAACATTCTCATATTTAGGACATGCTACATAAGTGAAATTTTTTGACTGATTAAGAACAATATATTGGAAAGTTTCATTTATGTTTTTCTAGTATATTTCTTATCCATTGATATCAAAAGAAAAGTTTTCACATTATGTCATCATGCATTCATATCCTTTTCCATTTCTAATAATTAAGTTACTGACAAAGATTTTATAATGTCAGTGGATTTTTCTTTTCTCAGGAGACAACGGGTTTACATTTAGAACCATCATTTGAAGTTCTACATTGTTATATTTCATTATGAACTAAAATTAATAGCATTTACAAGAAGCTTAGCAAGCTTATGGAGTTTTATAAGTCTGGCATTCCTTAACTTAAAATTCCACTTTTAGAAATTTGTTTTGAAAGAATATTCAGAAATGTTGACAAAAATATTCATCAAGGCATCATTTATTGTTTCAAAAAAACACCCTAAATTTCCAATGGAAACATTATTTAATATATTCATAGATATTAAAATTTATGTTTATAGGAACTTACTGATGTAAGAAAATGTCTATAAAATGCTACAAAATGAAGAAAGTATGTTTATATAAACAGAAGAAATTCAGCCATGTAATCATACACTCAGGAATAAAATAAGAACCTAGAATCAATTCTAAAGACAAGGGCACAATTCTCTATAATGGGAAATAGTGGCGGTCACACCTGCAGACATCACAGGGCCAGCTACTCCAGTTCATGAGTTGGTAGTTTCAGGAAAAGTAATAAATCCTATGCCAATAGAGTGAGTCAGTTTTCAGATTTGAGTCCTGAACCAAAAAGTTGAAAATTTCAAACCCCAAATTGTCATACTAGAAATTTATAAATTTTTAACCATCTTAAATTCCCTTTTTTAATATAATTCAGGGTAAAATTCCCACATAAAAAATAGATATAAAACAAAAAAGAAGGTTCTGGAACAGTGACATTAGTGCTTCCTCACTTGTCACCAGCAATAGTTCTTAAAAATATTATTAAAAATATTATACACCATAAATGATTTTTACAAGGATTTTATCATAAAGTTCAATTTTTAAAAAATTCATAGACATTCAAAAATATTATTAGAAATGTTTTTAAAACTTGAAATTGAATTCTGAAAAAAATTTCTGGATGACTATTTGCCTTGTAGCAAAAAAAAAAAAAGAATTTCAAAGATTAGTAAGGACTCATTTGAATGGGGCTAAAACACAGTAATGAGAAATTATCCTTTTGACCTCTTTAGGAAGAATATATCAATATGATAAACCAAAAGCTGTCTCTGTATATATTCTACATTGAGACTAAAATTTTGCTTATTATTCAGATTCATATTATTAATATATACTCTTGAAACAAAGGTCTAGGTCTTAGCAAATCACAAGCCAGATATTCCTTTCATCAAATAAGACAGATGTGAGCTGTAACCAATGAAGTTGTCTCTGTTTCACTTGTATTTCGTGTGCTCACTTCCTCTTCTATGGTGACAAAAATAGCCAACCTAAGTAGTAAGCCAAAGAATTCTGAACTATTTTGGTCCAGGCTACCAGCTGATTCTAGAATCATAAAGCCAATTAAGATCTGAAAACTACCTTTTTTGTAGTGATGACTTCATTTAAAAAATTTTACCTTTCATCATATTAGAACACTATGTGGCCTGATGGATCACATGAAAGAATAAGACCTCCAAAAACCAATACAAAGAGTAAATAAAACACTGAAAAAAATTACTGCCATATTTTTCTTTTCCCTAATTTCCAAGCACAAAATCTCACCAAAGTTTGCTTACCTTTTGATCTTTTTCATACTTTCTGGGTTGTGCACCTTTTGGGCCTTTTAGGCCAGTCCATTTGGTAGGGATTCACATTGGGTATCAGATGATGATAGAAGTTACAAAATAATCCCACACTAGTTCAGAATTGAGTATAAAGGTGCACAGTCCAGAAAGTCTCTCACCCCTACTCACCTGGCTTGAATTCATCCACTAAGCAGTTTGCTGTAAAAACGTTGCAATAGCTGAGCTAAGTGCTGCAACTTGACAATTTCCGAGGCTCATGGATGCTTCCACACACCCATTTCCTGCTGCACTCCCTGCACATGGCAATTTGTGCAGAGCTTGCACAGCTTCCCTTTTGTGTTCCCTGCTCATGAGCTATGGGTTCCCTGATCCAAAAAAAACCTCTCTATATATACGGAATTGATTAATTCCTCTTAAGTAAATTAAGAGCAGAGCATATTTGTCAGTACATAACCAGGCACCAATGTGCAGAACCAAATCGGCTTAGGACTGTTCATGCCACTGATTGCTTCTCACCACCACGTGGCTGCAACTGTGACACCTGCTGGCGAATAAAAATTATTACACCTACAATAATTTAGCAAAATCTCATAACAAAAGGAACTATTTGATTAATAAATCAATAAACTTGAAAGTTATACAATTGCAGACAATATTACCATCCAGAAATTTAATAACCTTTTGCTTATACTATGGATGGTATTCTGCAAGGCTTATGTGGTTTTCCTGATACGTCCACTTATTGGATATTGGGACTTAGTTTTCTTTTTCATATTATATCATTAAAAAATGGTTTAAAACAGAGCCAAGAATCAGGCACTTTTAGAAATGATACAGTCTTTACAGACTAATAATGAACAGGTAGCTGACAGGATTAATACAATAAAAAATGAAAAGTTAACTGAAAAAAATTAATATCATTGAAAAGGATAACTAATTTTACAGACAAAATTCAATCCATGTCAAAGAGTATGGAGAAATTATCTGAAAGAATTCATATGATTTAATTTGACAATCAAAATCTGTTAAAAAATGATGATAGGTTAGCAGATAGAATATCTTTCCAGGAAGACAATCTGCACTCTATCCAGATGTTGTCCAAGGGTGAGATGTTATCTTTAAAGGAAAAACTTCATATGTTGGAATTACATGTGCAGAATGAGGACCAGAGCTTGGTTCATCAGTGAGATCACTAGAAATATCTAAAGGCCATGAGATTCAAGCTTTACAAAAAAAAACAGTAGTAAAAAGATTTGAAATGATTGAGGAAATTAAAAGAACTGATAAGCAGGGAGAGAAGGTAAAAGGACAGGTTTTGACATCACCAGTACCTGTCAGACTCAGCGATGGCTTATTCAGGATTTTAGCTTCCTAACCCATAATAACCTCTGAAAAAGCATCAGGTTCTAAGAGCCCAAAAGGATCCAAAGAATATAGATGGATACTTATGGAAATGAATGATCCAAAAGGAATTAGCAAGCAGTAGTACCTTATGACTTGCATTCACCATTTGTTAGGGAGATGGTAAAGACATGGGCTTCCAGCAATAAGGCTACCCCACACAATTGGCCTCAATTGGTTTCAGCAGTCCTGGCAGATGGGCCACAACTACTATGAAAACACTATTTGTGAGAAGAGGCAAAAAATTGAGAACAAAAGGGCAAAACAAAAGAGCTTGAGACTTCTGAAGATCAAATTATCAGAGAGAGCACTTATGTTAACCTAAGGATCAAGCCCTTTATGATAAAAATACCTTGTTCCTATGCCACACAGCAACCTTAAATATTTGGGACAGAATTCAAAAGCTAGGAAAAAAATTGAATATTATACCAGAGTTAAACAGGACCAGAGAGAACACTTTAGTGACTTTTTACAAAACTTCACTAAAGCTGTACAAATAGGAGTAACAGACTCAGAAGTTAGACTAGTACTTATTGAATATCTGGCTTTTGAAAAAGCCAACTTAAAATACAAAAAGATACTTGGGACATTAAAGGTTAGATCAGTACCAATGGATTAATGGATCGTCCATACAATGCCCATTGAGACTTTTGAGTATAACACTGAAGCTTGGGTAGGAGAAGCAATTTCCAAAGGTATGAGGAGACATCAAAATGGCAAATGTTTTAACTGTGGCATAATAGGACATCTGAGAAGGGATTGTAGACATGGAATTCCTAGTAATAATGTGTCTTCTGAGAATGGCAAAAATAGAAGGTATCAACATTCTGGATTATGTAGGAGGTGTGGCAAAGGCCAAAATTGGGCCAGTGAAAGCACATAAACAAAAAACAGACAAGGCAACTCAATACCATTGGGAAATTCCTTGGGGGAACTCTTGCAGGCCCCCAAGTCAAACCTGGTCCAGTCATTCCCAGTCACTGTGGAGGAAATGTCTCACCAGTAAAATTTTAAAAAATCCATTGCCTGCTGTAAAAAAACTATACTGTTCTGGATGATGGAATAAACATGGAGGATGAATAAAAAATTCCAGTAGGAAATAAGAAGCATATACTTTGGCTGACTTCTATAAATGATCAAAGACCAAAACTAAGAGTGCGTGTAAATAACACTGTAATTGAGGGATGACTAGACACAGGTGCAGACATGAGTATCATTACTTCAGAATCTTGGCATGTGAATTGGCCTCTTTAAGAGACAGATGTTCAAGTCCTAGGAATTGGAACCCTATCTCAAGAGAAAAAAAAAGCATGAAATGGCTCGAATGCATAGGGTGAGAAGGATAGAAAGGAAGGCTGAGGGCATATGTCGCTAATATCATAATGAATTTATGGGGTCATGACCTGCTGAAGCAATAGAATACCCAAATTAACATTCCTGCAGTCCCAGAAATACTTGTGTCTGGAAAGGATATTATAAGTTACTATATACAAAGGTCAAAAGCCATTCTGGCTATACAAGAAAACAAAGCAACTAGCAAACCTTTAGAGGTACCAATGGCCCTACCTTTAAAATGGTTAACTGAGAAACCAATATTAGTTAAACAGTGTCCTTTAACAAAAGACAAACTGCAGGCTTGAGAACAGCTGATACAGGAACAACTAGATGCTCACCATATTGAAGAATAAACCAGCCCTTGGAATTCTACTGTATTTATTGTTTAAAAGAAATCTGAGAAATGGAGAGTGGTGACAGATCTAAGAGCTGTCAACAAGGTAATTCAACCTATAAGCCATCTACAATCTGTAATTTCTCTGCCTTCTCTATTACCAAAAGGATGGCTTCTTACAGTTATTTATTTAAAAGATTGTTTCCTCACTATATCTTTACAAGAAAAGGACAGAGAAAAATTTGCATTCACAGTGCCACTTATAATAATTCTCAGCCTACTAGGAGATAACAATGGAGTGTCCTCACACAGGGAATCCTCAAAAGCCCCACCCTGTGCCAATACTTTGTAACTCAGCCATTAAAAATAATATGTAAACAATTTCCTAAATCTATAATTTGCCATTACATGGATGACATTTTGCTATATGATTCAAATGTAGATACTTTAGAAAGAATGTTTGAAGAAGTAAAGAAAGTTATGGCTAAACGGGGAGTACAAATTGCTCCTGAAAATATACAAAGAAGAGGCTCTATCAATTACCTAGGTTATAAAATAGGTTTACAAAAAATCAGAACACAAAAGGAACAAATTAGGAGAGATTGACTGCAGACCCTTAAAGACTTTCAAAGATTGTTATGAGACATTTCCAGTCTATGACTGGTGGATGGGTTAACACCTGATCTAATAATTCATTTAAACAAAACCTTAGATGGTGACGAAGACTAAAATAGTCCCAGGGAATTAACAGCTGAAACTGAGAAAGAATTAACAGTCATTAAAGAAAAATTACAGGAGGCACATATGGATAGGTTGATTCCAAATCTTATTTGCATTTTAGTCATATTGCCTTCTAGAATTTCCCCTACAGGAATTTTGATGCAAAGGGAAGATGTCATCTTAGAATGGATCTTTTTACACATAAACCACGCCAAAATTAAAAACGTATATGGAAAAGGTCTCTGGATTAATTATAAAAGGAATATTGAGACTTCATCAACTAGCAGAAATAGACTTAGCAGTCTATTCCTATAAACTGTAGCACCTTTTACTAATGATGAAATTATGGGAAGACAATGAATCCTGGCAAAGAGCTTCTGCTATTTTTTTAGGATATATTAATAGCAATTATCCCAAAACTGATGGAATTGACCTTATAAAGAGAACTACTAGAATTCTTCCCCACATTGTATATGACACACAAATAACTGGAGCCTGTACATTCTATACTGATGCAAATAAATCAGGAAAGGCAGATTATAAGTCAAAGATTTTAAAAAGGTTAAAAGAAACACTTAAAATTCTGTCCCAAAGGCATAATTATATATTATTCTTATTGTACTAAGGGATGTTAAAGAAACTCTCAATAAAGTTACTGATTTGCAATTTGCAGAAAGAGTTGTTTTCATATTTAAACACAAAATTTATACCAGATGATAAAGAATTGTCTTCATTGTTCATCCAGGTTGAAGATATAATCAGGAGTAGACTTTGTCCCATATATACAACACACATCTGATCACATACTATTCTGCCAGGTACCCTAGCACAAAGTAATGTAGAAATTGACCGATTGTTGATTGGAAGTGTGGTAAAAGCCGCAGAATTTCATAAGAAACATCATGTCAATAGCAAAGGGTTTTTTTATTCTTTTATTTTTCATTCAAAAAAATTTAAACTTCCTCCCCTTCCCTCAGTCCCCTTCCACTCCCCCATTAACCCTCCTCCCTCCCCCTGCTTCCTTAAGAGGGGCCAGGGTACCCTGCCCTGTGGGAAGCCCAAGGCCCTCCCCCATCCATCCTGGCCTAGGATCGTGTTCATCCATATAGACTAGATTCCCAAAAAGCTAATACATGCAGAAGAGATAGGTCCCAGTGCCATTATCATTGGCTTCTCAGTCAGCCCCCATTGACAGCCACATTCAGAGATTCAGGTTTGATCATATGTTCATTCAGTACTTGTCCAGCTGGATTTGGTGAGCTCCCATTAGATCAGGCACACTGTCACGGTTGGTGGACCAGCCTCTCCCGGTCCTGGCTTCCTTGCTCATCTTCTCCCACCTTCTGCTCTTTGACTGGGCCTTGGAAGCTCAGTCCATTGCTCTGATGTGAATGTGGGTCTCTGTCTCTATCTCCATCCATCAGATGAAATTTCTATGGTGATGATCAAGATATTCATCAAGGTGACTATGGGACAAGGCTAGATCAGGCACATTCTCCTCTGCTGCCCAAGGACCTAGCTGGGGAAATCCCCATGGGCACCTGTGATCCCCTCTAGAGCTAAGACCCTTGCCAATCCTAAAATGACTCCCTTAATGTAGAAATCTTATTCCCTTCTCCAATATCCACCCTTCCTCCATCTCCACCCTCTCACTCCCCCAAGCTCTCCCCAGTCTATCCCTTCACCCTTCTCCCTCCCTCTCTCCCTTTCACTCCCCCACCCAAACATACACTCCTATCCCCATTCCTGTGCCTTCACCTTTTGCCTGGCAATCTTGTTTGCTTCCAATTTCCAGGAGGATCTATATATGTTTTTCTTTGGGTTCACCTTGCTATTTTGCTTCTCTAGGCTTGTGAGCTATAAGCTTAATGTTCTTTGTTTATGGATAGGGTCCACTAATGAGTGAGTACATACCATAATATTCTTTTTGGGTTTGGGATATCTCACTAAGGATAGTGTTTTCTATTTCCATCCATTTGCATGCAAATTTAAGGATGTCATTGTTTTTTACTGCTGAATAGTATTCTAATGTGTATATTCCATACTTTCTTGATCCATTCTTCCATTGAGGGGCACCTAGGTTGTTTCCAGGTTCTGGCTATTAAAACAATGCTGCTATGAACATAGTTGCACAAATGCTTTTGTAGTATGATTAGGCATCTCTTGGATATATTCTCAAGAGTGGTATTGCTGGATCCTGAGGTAAGTTGATTCCCAATTTCCTGAGAAACAGCCACACTTATTTCCAAAGTGGTTGCACAAGTTTACATTCCCACCAGCAATGGATGAGAGTTCCCCTTACTCCACATCCTCTCCATCATAGGCTATCCTTGGTGTTTTTGAAGTTCTGGTAGAATTCTGCATTAAAACCATCTGTTCCTGGGCTTTTTTTTTTGGTAGGGAGGGTTTTGATGACAGCTTATATTTCCTCGCGTCTTATAGGTCTATTTAAATTGTTCACCTGGTCTTGATTTAATTTCGGTATATGGTATTTATCTAAAAAACTGTCCATTTCTTTTACATTTTCAATTTTGTGGCATACAGGCTTTTGTAGTAAGACCTAATGATTCCCTCAATTTCCTCAGTGTCTGTTGTTATGTTCCTCTTTTCATTCCTGATCTTGTTAATATGAGTGTTCTGTCTCCGCCTTTTGAATAGTTTGGATAGGGGTTTGTCAATCTTGTTGATTTTCTCAAGTAACCAGCTCTTTGTTTCATTGATTCTTTGGATTGTTTTCTGTGTCTCTATTTTGTTGATTTCAGCCCTCAGTTTGATTATTTCCAGTCTTCTACTTCTCCTGGGTGAGTCTGCTTCTTTCTTTTCTAGAGGTTTTAGGTGCACTGTTAAGTCTCTAATGTGTGCTTTCTCCGTTTTCTTTATGTGGGCACTAAGTGCTATGAACTTTGCTCTTAGCACTGCTTTCATAGTGTCCCATTGGTTGGGGTATGTTGTGTCTTTATTTCCGTTGAGTTCAGGTAAGACTTTAATTTCTTTCTTTATTTCTTCCTTGACCCAGGAGTGGCTCAGTAGTTGACTGTTCAGTTTCCATGAGTTTGTAGGCTTTCTGAAGGTGGAATTGTTGTTAAATTCTAAGTTTACTCCATGATGATCAAATACGACACAGGTGGTTACTCCAATTACTTTGTATCTGTGGATGTCTGCTTTGTTACTGAGTATGTGATCAATTTTTGAGAAGGTTCCATGAGATGCTGAGAAGAAGGTATATTCTTTCCTGTTTGGGTGGAATGTTCTATAGATATCTATTAAGTCCATTTGATTTATTACATCTGTTAGTTCTCTTATTTCTCTGTCAAGTTTCTGTCTGGTTGACCTGTCCATTGGTGAGAGAGGAGTGTTGAAATCTCCTACTATTAGTGTTTGGGGTTTGATGTGTGCTTTGAGTTCTTGTAATGTTTCTTTTACGTAAGTGGGTGCTTTTATATGAGGGGCATATATATTCAGGATTGAGACTTCATCCTGATGGATTATTCCATTTAAGAGTATAAAATGTCCATCTCCATCTTTTCTGATTGATTTTTGTTTGAAGTTGATTTTGTTAGATATTAGTACAGCCACACCCGCTTTTTTCTTGGGGCCATTTGATTGAAAAACCTTTTCCCAACCCTTTACTCTGAGATAATGTCTGTCTTTGTGGTTGAGGTGTGTTTCTTGTAAACAACAGAATGTTTGATCCTGTTTTCGTATCCATTTTCTTAACCTGTACATTTTTATAGGTGAATTGAGTCCACTGATATTAAGTGATATTAATGACGAAAGGTTATTAACTGAGGTTATTTTTTTTTTGATTGTAGAGTTTGTGTGTTTCCCTTCTTTGAGTTGTGCCAGTGGAGGGCTGTTAGACATCTGTGTTATTATGGGTGTTGTTTGCTTCCTCTAGTTGTGGTTTTCCTTCTAGTACTTTCTATAAGGCTGGTTTTGTGGCAATGTATTGCTTAAATTTGTTTTTATCCTGAAATATCTTGTTTTCTCCATCGATGGTGAAAGAAAGCTTTGCTGGGTATTGTAGTCTGGGCTTGCATCCATGTTCTCTTAGTGTCTGCAGCACATCTATTCAAGACCTTCTGGCTTTCATGGTTTCCATAGAGAAGTCAGGTATAATTCTGATAGGTTTACCTTTATACATTACTTGGCCTTTTTCCTTTGCTGCTTTTTGTATTCTTTCTTTATTCTGTATGCTTTGTGTTTTGATTATTATATGGCAAGGGGATGGTTTTTTTTGATCCAGTCTATTCGGTGTTCTGTATGCTTCTTGTACCTTCATAGGCATATCCATCTTTAGGTTGGGAAAATTTTCTTCTATAATTTTGTTGAATATATTTTCTGGGCCTTTGAGCTGTGCTTCTTCTCCTTCCTCTACCCCTATTATTCTTAGGTTTGGTCTTTTTATGGTGTCCCAGATTTCCTGGGTGTTTTGTGTTATGTATTTGTTGTTTTCTTTGATCAATGAGTTTATTTTCTCTATAGTATCTTCAGCGTCTGAGATTCTTCTATCTCTTGTATTCTGTTGTTTATACTTGTCTCTGTAGTTCCTGCTCATTTACCCAGATTTTCCATCTCCAGCCTTCCCTCGGTTTGTGTTTTTTTCATTGCCTCCATTTCAGCTTTTAAGTCTTGAACTGTTTCCATTACCTGTTTGATTGCTTTTTCTTGGTTTTGTAGGGTATCTTTGAGGAATTTATTCATTTCTTCTAACTTTTTGTTAGTTTTCTCATCTCTTTCTTCAAAGGAGTTTTTTACCTCTTCTTTAAAGGTCTCTATCACTTTCATAAAGTTACGTTTAAAGTCGATTTCTTCTGCTTCTTCTGTGTTAGGTTGCTCAGGTTTTCCTCTTTCATAATCGCTGATTTCTGGTGTTATCATGTTGCTTTTCAGGTTGTTGGAGGAATTCTTGGATTGGCTCCTGCCCATCTCTTCCTTTGATTTCAGTCAGGGGAGTCTCAGTGGGTGGGGACCTCCCAGGAAAGCTTGCACACACTCCCCCCTCTGGATAGCTGATCTCAGTGCAGGAAGAGGAAGTCCCATCTGGACCTCTGATCCGTCTGGACTGCCGATCTCAGCACAGGAAGAGAGACCTGGTGTGCCAAGGACCTACAGAGGAAACGGCAAACTTGTGGGGGGAGCGCAGTGTAGGGTCATGTGAAACAAAGAGGCCCGCTGCAGCAGGCTCACTCGGGGACCTTCCCGCCAAGCGTGAACAACCTTACCAGTCTGAATCTCCTATCTCAGCACAGGAAGAGAGAGTCCTGGTGTTCCAAGGACCCACAGAGGAAAGCAATAGCAAAGGTTTAAGGAAAGAATTTGCTATTACATGGCCACAAGCTAAGGAGATTATAAAGAGATGTCCTACTTGCTCTTTCTACAACCAAACACCACTACATGCAGGGAGTAACCCAAAGAGTACTCAAAGGAATAAGATATGTCAAATGATTGTGTTTCACTTTACAGAATTTGGAAAATGAAAGTATGTACACAACACCATTGACACTTATTCAGGTTTTCAATGGGCAACTGTCTTGAGCTCAGAAAAGATTGATTCAGTAATCATGCATTTATTAGAAGTTATGGCCATCATGGATATACCTTCACTAATACAGACAATAGTTCAGCATATGTCTCTAAGAAAAGGAAACAGTTTTCTGCTTCTTATACTATAAAGCATATTACAGGTATACCAAACAATCCTACAGGTCAGACAGTTATAAAAAGATCAAAGTGAACTATAAAGGATATGTTAAAAAAAAAACAGAAAGGGATGAAAAATTCCCCTGAATTAGATTTCATAATGCTTTATTAACCTTGAATTTTCTTAATGCATTAATGAGAAAGAAACAACAACACCAGAGAGATGTTAGATAATAGAAAAAACTTCTGAATTAAATCAGTCTATGTGTTTCAAGGATGTGTTGACCTCACAATGGAAAGCAGGAGATGTGCTATGTTGGAGAAGGGTTTTGCTCTTGTTTCAACAGGAGAAAAGTGATGGATACTATCAAAATCAATAAAGATTCAGTTTGAAAAAGAGAAATGACAGCTCATCAACAGAGGTGAGAACCATACCAGTGGTAAGGAAGCATCATAAGGGTTGGGGCATGATTTTGTTCTTATCTTTGCAAGAAAATACTCGTCTTCAAAAAGTCAAGAGATCCTGGACATCTAGATGCTTAAAGAGAAAAAGATAACTATTCAATTAGGATCACCAAGCATAAAGAATCATGACTTATAAGGACAGGTCATATGAGGGTAAAAATCACTGAACATAAATATATATGGCCCATGGAATAATAGTTATGACTCACTTAAAAATCAAAGCTAGACTTGGAGTAAGATGATGGCTCTATCCTTCTCTAAAACCAAACATATAGTTAAAATAGAAATTCAGAGTTTCTGTCTCATGTCAGGAACCAACTGGTAGGGGACAGAAAGAAGAAAGAGTTTAGAAAGAAAAAAAAACTTTACTTTTCTCCATACCTATTTTTGTCTCTATCATACCACGTCTATATAAATAATGTTTAAGTTTTCCACAATGTACACAATTTCCTGCAGTAATCTTCAAAGTCTCCAGGAAGAAGATGGGACTCCACAACAATAACTCTACCTGGTTGATATGATGTCATAATAGAACTACTATAAGACCAGTTTGGGGTACCTGTTGCTCAAAATGTTTCCAAATCGGTTAGCTGAAATTGTGCACCTTTTTACAATGTTCTGACCAGAACTCCAAACAGGAACCTCAGGAAAACCCTACCTAATACCAGAGACTATTTGCAATTAAACCAGAAAGGAATCTTTTTTTATTGATATCTATTGAGCTCTACATTTTTCTCTGTTCCCCTCTCTGCCTCTCCCCTCCCCCTTTCAATCCTCCCCTAAGGTCCCCATGCTCCCAATTTACTCAGGAGATCTTGTCTTTTTCTTACTTCCCATGTAGATTATATTTATGTAAGTCTCTCTTAGTGTCCACATTACTGTCTAAGTTTTCTGGGATTGTGATATGTAGGCTGGCTTTCTTTGCTTTATATTTAAAAACCACCTATGAGTGAGTACATGTGATAATTGTCTTTCTGTGTCTGGGTCACCTCATTAAAAATAATGTTTTCTAGCTCCATCATTTTCCTGCAAAATTTAAGATGTTGTTATTTTTTCTGCTATGTAGTACTCAATTTTGTAAATGTACCACATTTTCTTTATCCATTCATCGGTTTAGGGGCACTTAGGTTTTTTCCAGGTTCTGGCTATGACAAACAAAGCTACTGTGAACATAGTTGAGCACATGTCTTTGTGGCATGATTGAGCATCCTTTGGATATATACCCAGAAAGTAATCTTGAAGCTTAACCATCATTTTACTTTTATAGGATCCTATAGAAAGAACATCGCCCCCATGACAGCTGGAAGCAATTCTAGAAGACAATGTCCCCTTTCCCAACAAAGTTTGTCCTCAGGGTTAGGAACATCAATTAGGGGTTGATTATAACTGGTATAGGGCTGGGAGTTGTAGTAGCAACTATGTAGGCTCAGGAATCTCTCCAAAAATTAGGAGAGGGAAATTGGATGGGATAATAGGTAGATTAGTGTGAGTAAACTCACACTAATAATAGTGAGTGAATACTTCTGAGCTATTATTTACAGACAATTTACATTGGTATAGATTCTTGTATATTGATACAAATTCAAATTATATTGAATATACTCCTCTTTCTGTTTACAATATTTGTATACCTATTTAAAGTTATTTTGTCATATTGTATGCATGCATGCTTCTCCTTCTATTTAAGACATTTTATATATTGATACAATTTTAGGATATATTTGTCATATTGTACTAAATATTTCTACCTTTGATCAAGATACATATGCATTGTTTATATTTTGAGGTAATTGTCCTCATTTGCTGCACAGTTGTTTAAAAAATTGTTTAATATTCTTATATGAAGTCTTAGTGTTTAAGCTATATAGGTATTAATAATTAGGTCAATAGTCATCCATGTTTTTCATACTTATAGATAGACTAATCAGGTTCTTTAGATACATAGAGATTGTATTCTGCAAAGATGGGTAATCTTCAAACACTTCAAAGAACTGGTTCTGTTGATGGGAGACACAATTGCTATTGAAAACACCAATATATTCCTAAGAGAATATTGAGACTGAAGACACTCCACTTGGAGCTTGTTTTCTCTTTGTCAAAACTTGCCAAGACAAGGTAAGACAGTTCTAAAAATATTTCCTGCCTCTGAAAATGGTCTGTCAGTTACTCTAGACCTTAGCCAAAGTTGGTTATCTCAACATGGCAAATGAGACTTTGGGTGATTGCTCAGGCAGCCAGTTGTCTCTGTCATCTACTGCACATTTTGGAAGTTGCTTGATTGCATTTCCTGCCTACTCAATCAATATTATCTCCCTTCTCAGGCCTTCGATGGGGTTAAAGACTATATAGTCATAGTTACTTTCCTCTTAACTTGGCCAAGCTATTTCTAATATAAGACTTAGACTCCTTATGATAAGATAATTATTGAAACATTTAGCATATGCTTCTTGCTTGATATTGTTTATACTTGATATCTGTTCTTATTGTATATAGTTTTGTATTGGGTTTGGAGCTCTCTTATTTAAACAAAATGTGGAAGTGCTGTAGGAACTCCTTCAGTCAGTACCTTTTAAGACACCAGCCCACTTGTGTGTGGCCTCTTATACTATAAATGCTGATGTAAAGCACGTGGTCACTCATTCTTTCAGCTGCTGGATTTGGTTCCTATTCCCCATTTGTGCAGAGGACTGTGGTCTGTGAGCATAACCCTAAATATATAGCTCTTTATTATACTCAATTCTAAGCTAGTGTGGGATTATTTTGTAACTGCCATCCTCACTGTCTTGATAATTCTCTTATCGTCTGCATTTATTTAGAGAGGGAAACCAACAAAGTTGACTTTATATATTATCATTGCTACTTTTCTTCACCTATTGCACTCAAGGCAAATATATATTTACAGCTGTCTTTAAGAGGAAGAAGAAAAGGGAGGCAGGTATGTGCAGATCCTCTATAGATTGCACAGATCTATGTGGTTCAGTACTCCAAAGAACAATATCATCAGCACAACATTTCAATGCCCTTGAAAAGAAAATTCCTACTTGATTCATTTATTTTAAAAAATTGAAATTCATGTCCAGATAATGACAAAGTGAGAAAGCAGTATGTTAGTCTCATCACTTATACCAAATACCAATAAGAAGTAACTTAAGGGAGCCTTAGAGTTTATTTTGCCTCACAGCTCAAAGAATACAGTGTATCATACCTGGAGAAGATGTGATAGGAGCATAGTACAACTTCTGCCATACTTCTCAGTCAACCATGAAGCAGAATGTGGTGAGGCAGTGGGAAAACCTTCCTCTTTCTGCCATAATAGTCTCTCAAATGCTGCTTAGAACATTTTAGGTGTTATATAACTTCCTGAAGACACATGAAAAAAACATATTTATTCTACCCTCATAACTACCCTCATAAATACCAACTCTACCCTCATAAACTAATGAGTTTATTGGGATTACTTATAGTATGGGTGAAGGATTACCTACAGAATTATGGATGACTCAAAGGCAGTTGCATTGCAGTAAGGCATGTCCTAGTGAGACAGTCTAGGAAATCTTGATGATGTCCATCTTCTCTGCCATTTAAAGAATTAAAAATCAGGAAAAATCTCCAGTGCAACAGGTAGCAGCAGAAAAATTACCAACACTGCAAACATCAGTAGACAGAATCCACAGTTGAAGAAAGGCTTCTGGGGGTTGCACAAACACATATGCAGTATACACACAAAGAAAAAGATCCTTTGCAAACAGAAGTGGACAATAGAAGCAAAAAAAAAAAATAACAGTCAATTCTCTTCTCCAGGATTGGGGTTTTCTTTGTTTGTTTGTTTTCCTAAGTCCATAAAAATGTTGCCTCTTTTAATTTAGGGCTTGTCAGAAAGATAGGATGACATATAAACTGTTCTGATCAGGCCTTGAACTTGATGAGTTAGTCCATCAGCAAAGAGCCTTTCTGTGGCAGAAAGCCTACAAGGTTTTTATTTTAAACATCAAGCTTTTGCCTCATATTATGAGGGTTAGGATCTAGCTAAAAATTCACCATTTATTACATAATTGTGGCCTGTCTACCTATCTGCCTACCAGGTAACCTTTCTAAGGACTAGACTCTCACAAGTAAAGGTAACAATTCATAAAATAAGCATTGCAGGAGATCCCTGCTTGTCAAAGACTCTTCTCCTTGAGAACTGTTAGGTTTTATATAACCTTGTATAGAGGGTCTTATAAATTTTGTAACATTCAGGAACCTCTTACCCTTATAAAGTTCATTTATTTCCTGAGTCCTGCATGCTTTATTTACTTTCCAAGACCTAGGATCCTCCAGTTAGGCATGAATGTGTCAATTCAGAGGAAATAGATTATAACACTAGTGTTTGGATAGTCCACAGTTCCAAACTCTTCTTGAAATGCTTACGAACTACATGATCATGTTTCCCTACAGACTGCACAGATCTATGGGGCTCAGTGCTCCAAAGAACAATATCATCAAGTACCCTACTTCTTGGCAGCACTTTATACAAGTTATTTTTCATGTCATTGTGATCAAATAAAGGCAAGGAACAATTTAAAGGAAAAGAGTTTATATTGATTCATATTCAGGGCAAACACCCAGGGTCACTGGTAGAAGGAGATAACAGCTTGTTCTCATCTCAGTGCACAATGAACACAGGTCAGAAAGGGAGCACGGTCAATCTTTAAACATCAAGACCATTCCTCCCCATGCACCTACTTCCTGTAGTTAGGCCTACCCTATAACTTCATACAACAGTGCCATAATATGATGATCATGAGTTTAAACACATGGGCTTATGGAGGGCATTTTACAACCAAACCACAACTGCAAAGGACATTTGAAGAAGAGAATCAATTTTTCTATAAGATGTCAAAAACAATTTTAAATCAGGACGAAGCCAAGAAGGAGGTATATCATCCAATGATGAGAGTTCTTCATAGGTCTGACTTCCATGTATACTGAAGCTTTGAACTCTGTGATGTATACTTAGAGCAAGTATGTCTCTGCTAATAACTCAAACTTACAAGATACTTGAGAGTGCTAGTGCATCCAACAGTAAAATAAAGACTAAGAACCATTCTCCTGGTTTGTTAAAAAGGCAACGACATAAACATATTAGAGAGAGTCATGGTGTGGGCTGGTAAACTGGTACTTACTAAACTGATGAGGAAAATAAAGCTTAGAGCACAGGCTTCAAAGACATCCTTGACTGTCTTGGCTTCTGGGATGTACTATGTTTTTTTCTCTCAGCCTTTCTTTGCAATGCTGTAATATGTGCCTTTGAAAAAAAATTGAACCTTCAAAGGTAGTTGTTATGATTGAATAATATATGGGCATAATCACAGAGGTCACTGTCCTGTCAGATAATAAATTAATAAATAAAATGTGGGGATCTTTTTAAAGCACAATCACTTATTTATCCTTGCTAATGATACAGGATGAATATAGTGGTGACAAACAACTGTGTTCTCTCCTTATAACCATATGTCCTTTTAACATGTTGTTCTTTCTGCCCAAATAATAGTGAAATAGTTTTTCTGATTTCATGAATTTACCTGACAGATCTATTAAACTTAGGAAATTTGTATCATCCCAATACCTTTGATGAGTATTTTACCTGCAAGTTGGTGATAGTACTTACATGAATGGATGCTCAATATATTGAATACACTTAAGAAAAATCAATTATAATTATGGCATTGGTTGTATGTACTGTATTAGGTGTTAGGTAGCTAACAGATTTTGAAAATTTAGTAGACTTATGCATTATTTAAAATAGTTATATCCACTGACATTTTAACTTTGATCTATAAAATATTACAAATGAATATTTCATATTCATTGTCATATATATTATACAACAAAAGGCTTTTCTAGTTTTTACAAAACAAACAAACTACAAATAACTTATTCAGAGGTCCAGTGCATTTCAAAATCCCATGAGTTAAAAAAAAAAGTACTACTTATGTACAGATAGCCCCATTCTAGACACAGTGGTAACCTGGAAGGGAAATCTATCACAGCTGATTGCCTTTCAGGATGTTTTAATAAAATACTTTGTCTTAGCAGGGATTTTACTGCTATGAAGAGACACCATAACCACAGCAACTCATAAAAAGTAAAAATCTTTCAATTGGGGTGCCTTTCATTTTCAGAGGTTTAGTCCATTATCATCATGATGGGACATGGTGGCATGCAGGTAGACACTGTGCTGGAGAAATAGTTGAGGGTCCTACATCTTGGTTTTCAGGCAACAGGAAGTTGTCTGAGTGTTACACTGAGAGAAGCTTAAGCAAAGAAGACTTGGAAGCCTACCCCTACAGTGACATACTTCCTCCAACAGGACCACACCTACTCCAACAAAGTCATGTCTCTTAAGAATGCCACTCCCTATGAGCGTATAGGGGCCAATTACATTCAAACTACCACACTAACAAAAGCCACTAAAGAGAGGAAAGGGTTATTTTGGTGCTTCATGAAAGAGTTTGTGTGACATTCTGCAGGACACAGAAGAAAGTGACTGACAAACTGCCAATATAGGTGGGACTGTCTTTGAAATTTCCTGCTTCATGGAAAAGTCTGCTGGATACTATGGGCCTGTAGGCTAAAGATTAGATGCCCCAATGTTACAGAAGAACTTTTGGTGACAGTCCAAGCAGCAAGATGTCTCTGTCAATTCTAGAGTTTTGGAAGTGGCTTCCAATGTACTTACTGTTAACTTAGGTAATGTTATATCCTTCTGGATTCTTTGGTGGAGTTGAAGAATAGATTGTTATATTATAATTTTCCTTAGTTATAATAAAAAATAAAATAGATATAAATATCATAACTGTCATTATTGCTTGATACTTGTTTTATTATATGTAATTTTACTATGTTAGAATTAAAACCTTCCTTTTTATTTAGACAAAAAAGGGGAGGTGATGTGGAATTCCTCTCTGTAAGCTGTGAATACCATTGGTTAATGAATAAAGCTGTTTTGGCCTACAGCAGGGAAGAATTGAGTATGGTGGGAATTCCAAGCAGATAGAAGAGAAAAGAAACAAAGTCAGGGAGAAGCCATGTAGCCACCAGAGGAGAAAGATGCCCACATGCCAGTACCAGAAAACCATGAGCCTCAGGGTAAAATATAAAATAATAGGAATGAGTGAATTTAAGATGTAAGAGTTAGTTAGAAATATGTTTACACTAATAAGCCAAGCAGTATTTTAATTAGTACAGTTTCTGTGTGGTTATTTCAGGTCTGAGTGGCCAGGAACCAAATGAGCAGTCTCTGCCAACACCTAGAGTTGAACAATATGGTCCCAGAATAGAGATCTGGCCTACCCCCAAACTTTGAATGAGTTATACATTCACAAGACAGGATCTTATTGGGGAAAACCATGCCCTTTAAATTAAGTCCTTAGTCTAGCCTTGCTCAGTGCTCTGTCCTGTCTTCTGGCCCTCATATCATTCAAGCTCCTTTTCTAACATTTTTTCCTGTGGTTTCCACTGCTCTGTCTCCCAATACCTAATTGTATCTCTCTGTGCTGGTTCTTATTCCTGATCCTGAACTTTTGTTGGAGGCTTGCCTTTTCTCTGATGATTAAAAGTATACCTGGCTCTCTCTTTTGCCCTGTGTCTTTCAGGGCCATATTGTCTCACTTTACATAGCAGGTCTGTCCAGAAAATCTTGAAGAATGAAGTCAAACTTCTGAAAGCCTATGGTTAAGCTCCTCTTATTTACCACTGGATATAGGCTTTTATCAAATTTATTCACAAAATCCTATTTACTTTAGCTTCCCAGATCGATTAAAGCTTATTATCATGGTGACAACCTAGTTGTATTAGGAAGGAGATTAATTCTAACAAGGACTGACCAATGGGTTGATCATAAATAATAAATAATAGGTGGTGATGGTATCTCTAGCTAAGTCATCTCAAGTCCTCTTAAATAGAATATATAAAGACCTGGTGGTAGTCTTTACAGTTGTGTCAGTTCAGAACTCCCCACATAGGATAAAAACAATACATAGTAATAGTTGCTTTAACTATGAATATCAAACAAGCTTCAGAGACTTTCCCATTTGGGAACAAATATTGAATGCTATCATTTAACTTGGTGAACATTTTATTATTAGAAATGCTTAAATACCTATACATATTCTTGTATCTTATATATCTACTTATAACAAATTCTATATAGAATGGACTTGGAAGAAAAGAATACCTCTTTCCTGCCAGGTCTGCTCTGGAATCAAAAGTAAAGTATAAATGGATAATAAAATGTAAAACATAAGTCCCATGCCTGGCAGCGCCTCTGAGCACATCTTGTCTGGCAGGCTGTTATTGAAGATCGCATGACTCACAACTGGGTCAAATTTCTGGATGATTCACAATTGGGTTAAATTCTTGATGACTTTCCTCCTTGAATGTCCTACACAGCATCTTTCTGAACTGTGAACGGTAGTGAATTGGAAAATTTTAGATCAATTTCAGGTGACATCTCTTGCTCCAGCAAACACATTGTATAGTATCTCCAGTAGCAGGCACTCACCATCTAGTTTTGGTGGACAACTGTGATGGTTAGTTTAATTGTCAACTTTCAGTGAGGGATTGTCTAGATCATATTTGCCTGTGAGTTTGTCTATGAAAGATTGTATAGATTATACTAATCTATGTGGGAAGACTTGCTTATTGTGGATGGCACCTTTCCAACTGCAGAGGATCTTTCATTCATTGTATCTTTGGTTTTTACTCTGGATTTGATTAGCTGTTTTTTTAAGAAAACAAACTTATATCTTGAAAAATGCTCACAAGGAAAAAGAAGAGAGAAGATAATGGGGAGAAGAATAATCTTAGCCTCATACCTTCTAGAATTGGCCCATTGTTGCACTTCTTAACTCATTTTGGTTCTAAAGGGTGTATTCTTACTTCATTGCTTTGCTATAATTAGACTCTTAACAGCCTACTGTACTGCTGTGTCCTATTTGAATTCTTCTCTTTTCAATCATGAGAACTGATGCTGCTCTTGGCATTGAGCCCAAGGAGTACTGGCAATATCTTCATAATAATTATGTCCAGTTATCTGTGATTATTATGCAATTGTTGTGTCTTGTGAGATATTTCTGCTTCCATTCTTATTTGTCTCTGGTTAGTATTTAACACAAAGCAGCATGGATGATTATCTACAAATGCAACTCAGATCCAGTTACAAGAAAACGTTATTTCCTTCCTTTGGTCCATGCTGCATTGTACTCATTGATCTTCTTCACCCATTTCCTATATTTTTTAATATTGGAAAAGATATAAATATATTTTATTCCTGCTTCCCCCTTGCTCCAATTCCTCCAGGCTCTGTCCTACTTTCCTACCAACCCAACATTATGTCCTCTTCCTCTCTTTAAAAACAACAAGCAAACCCAATAATAAACCAACACATACAAAAATTCCCCACAAAAAACACTAAAATGGAAATCAAAATAAGCAAATGACTGAAAAATGCATTAACAAGGCAAAATGAGAAAATGTCTACAAAAATACTATTGACTTCATTTTGTGTTTACCAACTATTCCTGGGCATGGTTTCTGTTGTGAGTTATGGTTAATATGTTCAGTGAGATTCCACTGGAGGAAGCCTATCTTTCCTTTTTCAGTGGATATTAATTTCTGATAGATTCTTATTAATGGATTAGATTTTCTGTCTGCTTCCTCTTCTCAATGCTGGCATTTTTTTCTGGTTTTAACCCAAGCAAATCTTCTGCATTCTTTGAATTCATATGTGTATCAATTCTATTATCTCTACCTCTTGCTCTCACAATATATCCACCTCCTCTTTAACATAGACCTCTGAGCATTGAGGAGAAGAATCTGAAAAAGAAATTTCATGTAAGGTCTAAATATCTAAAGTGCCTCACTCATTGCACATTGTAAAGTTGTGTATCTCTGTGTTAATTATCATCTACTGAAAAAAAGTGCTTATAAGATGAGGGTTTAGTGAAGCACTCATCTATAAGCATATCATTGTGTTATTAGAAGGCACTTTATTGATATGTTCCTTTAGCAGAGTAATAGTATTTGGTTTTCCCCTAGGGCCTATGTCTTACCAATTCTCAACCTATTGGCTACTTTAGCAATGTCATGAATGGGTTCCATCTCATGGAGTAGGCCTGAAAACAAACATAAAGTGTTTGTTTCATCTCAAAATATTTGTGTTACTATTGTACCAGAGTATCTTTCAGGCAGATCACTTTTGTAGGTCCCAAAATATGAAAGTGCTCTCCAGTACCATGAAGACTAGTCAGTAGGGCTAAGACTTCCAGTTAGGTAAAATCTTGACTGACCAATGTTTGATAACATAAGTGTTATCTTTAGCAATGTTGCCTTAGCATGAGGTTGTGGAAAGTAACCAGTAGCCTTAGAAATAGCCTGTGAAGTTGAGATGTTGTCCATTGGACCACCTTGTCAAGTGATTCAATAAGATATGACCATTCTTGGCCTGGGAGGATAATTTTTTCTTTTATTGAAAATAGATTTCTTTTATCACATAATGAACTATAATATATCCTGATTGCAGTTTCTCCTCTGTCTACTCCTCCTAGTTGTTCCCTAACTTCTGTCTCATCCAGATCCACCACATTTATTTTTATCATTAGAAAAGGGGCTTCTAATGGATAATTATAAAGTAAAATAAGAATAAACAAAAAGTAGCATATTGAGATAAGACAAAAGAAATAGAAGGAAAAGAGCCCCAAAAAGGCACAAAAAAATAGATACAGATGCAGAGACCCACTTGTTTTCATATTCAGGAATCCAATAAAAATACAAAGCTGGATGTCACAATATATACCTAAAGGACCCATTAGGTATAAAGAGAGAAAAATATATAAATAAAAATAAACCAAAATAACAAAGACCTGAACACAACATTATGAGACAAGAAACCTGCAAAGATTCTATTGAGTTTGTTTTTTTGTTGAATATTAAAGGCTGGGTATGCAACCCACTCTCAAGAGTAATTTGTTTCCCCAGTGAGACCTGAGAAAGCTTGAAAATAAAATCTTGACATAAAAATACGGAGTTCAACACAGCTTCTTGCTGTTTGCTGGCAGCATGCCACAGCTCCTTTAAGAGAGCTTTTCCTGACTCAGCTATAGCAAAAGAAAAAAGCCATGCAGTTTTAAAATGCCAGCTTTCTGAGCTATGCTACTAGTGTGACCTCTGGCTCTTGCCAGAGACAGAGCATTTGCATGGGTTTTGTGAGCAGAGTGCTGTAGCTTGCTTAGTGGTGGCATGGACTGGCTGTGTGCCTAGAAGTGGGGCAGTGCGCACGGCTCAGAGGTGTGAGTGACTCTGCCATGGTGGACTGGGCATGGCAAGTAGGCACTGACATATTACCCAAGCAATGATGCATCTTAAGGTTTTAAGAAGTGCTTAGCATTTTAAGAAGTGCTCCTGGACAGTAAAGAATTACAAATACACAGTAGGACAGAGTCAGACATAAAAGACCTATAAGTGAGTCATAGTGTTAGATAAATGTACATAGGCTTGGAAGAGAGAAGAAAAAGTATAGAGACTCATAAAATAAAGTTAATGCTTTTAAAAAAGGTAAAGTCTTTAAAGAGACAGAGTACAGACAGTTATAGATTAAAGGAGTAAAAATAATAAAATAAATATTAAAAATTATAGAGTAAAAACATATAGATGGAAAATTCACAGATAGTCTGGATTGTGTATATTGTGTTTTCTTTGAATTTTTGTGACTGTGAATGAGCTAAGTACAGGGAGACATTTCATTGTATGGGCTGCTAAGCTAAACCAGCATGTATATTATAAAGGCATCTTGACCCAAAATTTGAGTCTAAAGATATGTTGCTTCGAAAAAGAGGGTTTTCTTTTGTTTCCACAGAAGATGAGAACCTGTGGAATACTTCCAGACAAATATGGTTTGATAGACCACTCCCCCAAAAGGTCACCATGAACACCCTCAAAAAATTACTTCGCCCAACTGCTGACTAAGATGAACCTAGCACAAAGGATACACCATGAAAAACCTAATTAACAGTGCCCCCAAACATCAGGAAGCAGTATGGACAAAACTACATGCATATTACCAAATATTGTTTCTAAATGTTCTTTTACATTTAAAGGAATATATGATAAAGATATGAATAATTTGCATTGGAATAGATCTTGGTTTATTGATAAAAATTTAAGGTCAATTTTGTTATATCTATATTTCTGTTCTGGATTAAGGTATTGTGATTGTGTAATTTATTTAAAAATGTAATGTGTAATTAACAAATATCGGTTAATAGATAATCATCTATAATAGTCAAGGTTGTAGTCATGATACTTAGTTAGATTTTTTTAGATGTACAGAGAAATATTTCAGATGGATAGGGATTCTTCTAATCTGTCAGAGACTTTCAGAATATGGCATTTAAAATGTTTAAGAATTTAGGACTTTTCATGACAATGAGGCACATCAGCTCCTGGCAGCACCAATCTACTTCAAGAGGAATATGTGCATCTAAAAGGCTCTTTATGGAGTTGGTTAGTTATTTGTGCAAGAAACTGCTCTTGCCTGGACTGTTGCATAAACTGGACATGCAGGACCGACAGAGCAATGACTGCTGAACTTGCCTAAAAAATGAGATGATCCTTCAGGATTTCTGCTTCATGAAAGAGGATAAGAATATTAATATGTGGCCTAGAGATCACTCTTGCAATATTTTTGTAAAGAAAGTGGTTGCCTTTTTCCAAAGAGTGTGCCTGAGGTTGGAGAGTTTTGGATTAATTCTATTGACAGAGGGAATCTAAAAACAGCCTAGCATAGACTCTGTCATGTGGTTATTAATGTTAAGTCTAATGAAGATTTTTAAAGAATAGGAGCAAACTGAGCAAGAAAAAAATGTAAAGATTGAGAAAAGGGGCGTCAGGGGGTAAAATAGAGAAGAAATTGAAGAAAGGGAGTGGTGACCTCAGGGCAAGATTTTACCCAGCTAAGTTTCCAATTTGTGAAAAAGAGTTAAAGAAAAACTTAGAACTGGGTATAGTGGTGGACACCTTTAATCCCAGCACTTGAAATTCAGAGGTGGTAGATCTCTGGATTTGAGGCCAGCCTGGTCTACAGAGCAAGTTAGGACAACCAAGATTAGGTAGTAAAAGACAGAAAGCAGGTGAAGATATAATTGAATGAGGGGTCCATGTTATAACCACAGTAAGCAGCATGACTTGGCAGCTTCAACCACATGGTCCTGGAGCTGAGGATAAATGAAAGGGTCTAAGGATTCTGCCGTCATGACTAAGGAAAGACTGAGGCCAGGCATGTATCATTGGTGTCTCTTAATTGAGGCTTAGGGACGCCATTGTATGAAGCTCTGAAGTTGAAACTAGCATTGCCTTGGAGACCCCAAGATGTTGAGTCATGGATAGTTGTCTAAGAGAGATGCTAACATGGAATGGAACTAGCCTTAAAGAAAGAAATGTACTGCAGTCAACAAAGTTTTGACATCAGTCAAGAAGATGCAGACTTTGGAGTTTTCTCAGTTGAATCTTTTTTTTTGTCCAGTATTTCCTTCCTATGATCCCTTCCCTGTGATTGGAATAGTAATATATACCCTGTGCCATTATATGTTGGAAGCATGTGATCTGTTTTTTTTTTTAATTTTGACTTTTAGAGGGGGATTACAGTTAAGAGGTTGTTATGTGTCTCAGAAGGAACTTAGTACTTTGAAACAATTTTGAGTCTTATAGATTATGTGGACTTATGAATATGGACTAAATGCATTTTGTATTGTATTATTACAAGTTTATGGGGGACATAGAGTGGGATATGGTGGTTTGAAAGAAAATGTCCCCCAAAGGAGTAGCAGTATTAGGAGGTGTGGCCTTATTGGAATTGGTGTGACTTTGTTGGAGGAAGTACATCACTGTGAGGGGGACTTTGTTGGAGGAAGTGCATCACTGTGAGGGGGACTTTGTTGGAGGAAGTGCATCACTGTGAGGGGGACTTTGTTGAAGGAAGTACATCACTGTGAGGGGGACTTTGATGGAGGAAGTGCATCACTGTGAGGGGGACTTTGATGGAGGAAGTGCATCACTGTGAGGGTGGACTTTGTTGAAGGAAGTGCATCACTGTGAGGGTGGACTTTGATGGAGGAAGTGCATCACTGTGAGGTGGACCTTGTTGGAGGAAGTGCATCACTGTGAGGGGGACTTTGTTGGA
>PVIU01015675.1:0-47465 GCA_004026605.1 Ondatra zibethicus
AAAAACGGGAGGCAAGAGAGCCTCTAGGTTGAAGGGAGAGCGGAGGCGAGAGAGAGCGAGGTCTAACATGGCGGCTGCTTATATAGGGAGATATGACGCAACTCGCGCCTTGATTGGCTGCTAAGTCCCGCTGGCACCAGAATTCTCGGGATTGGCTAGGGACACTTCAGGTTATTTGCGCATGCGGGAAGCGCCTGGAAGCTTAGTCCTGAAGCATTGCCATATATGGAATTTGTTTACCTCCAAACTGCAAGGATGCAAGCGTATGGCTCCCTGCAGGTGACAAGTAGCAAACGAAGATATCCTAGCAGCTCTAAGGAGTTCTGGAGTTATTCCCAGGGTGAGGTTATTTATCTTCAAATTTAAACTCTTTAAACACAAAATTTTAAAAGAAAAACAAAAACAAAATCAAAGAGCGTTTGTGAAGAAGTGTGGGTATGTGTTCACACCAACTTCCAGTTATTAAATAAAACCATGAGATTCACTTTCATCTCCAAGAGAAAGCTTCTCTGCTGGACAGAAGCAAATATGTGAATGTTCCACAGACACCTGTACCCATAAACTTCTGATATGTCCAGACCAATAAGGTATGGAAGATTCTAGAAGCCTTACCTTCCAAAGGGTCATGCTTGAAAGTTAAATGACAACCACAAGTGTGACTGATACACAATGATAATCACATTCTAATGTCCCAAATATGTGAACATACAGACCTTATATAACAAAATGAATTTTTTCAGGTGTAATTGGATTAAAGATTCTGAGACAGGAAGGTATCCATGATTTTTCGGGTTGGATCATGAGAGGGAGGCAGGAGGATCACATACAAAGGAGAAGCTGTGGCCATAGAAACAGAGGTGGGGTTCTATAGCTCTAAAATCTGCACAAAGCATGTAACAGGGCATTCAATTCAAAAGTGTGCAGCCAAGCCAGAACTTTGATATGCAAGTTGCATAAAATGCCTCCTGGGACAGCAGCCAGTGAATAGCACCATTCCAAAAGGGCAGCCATGAAGGTTGCCATTCAAAAAGTTTTAAAGGTCAGAGATTCCCAAGACCTTTGAAAGCCACATTACAATACAAGTGCCCCAAGTGCAAGACATGGAAAATTGAATTTTATGTTTGCCCTCTGGTTTTCAGTGTTGTGTTTGTCTAGTCCTTCCTATTTACAGTTGTATTCCTTCCCACAGAATGGGAATGTTCCTCTGTCTGCCGTGTCCTGTAACTTTTTGTAATGTCTTTAGTTGTTGTTCATTCATATATCATGTACCTAAGATTCCTTTCAAACTCTTTAGTAACTTCCTTTTTTATTTTTCCATAGAGAACAAAGCTGGGTTTATTTTGAGTTACCTGGAAGATTTTGAACTTGAATTTTTGAATGATGCTATGTCACTAGGATTTGGGAAACTCTTGGCAAGTGACAGAATAAAGTTTGCAGTTTAAGATGTGTACCTAGGGGTGGAATACTGTTGTTTGCATGTACAGCAAAGGCCCATGTATTGAAGACTTGGAATCCAGGCTACGGTGCTTCTGGAAGTTGACAGAACTGGAAAAGTAAATTAGGTTATGTAGAGTGTGCTCCTCACAGATGTCGAGTGAGAAATGCCCCCCATGGGCTTGCATATTTGAACAATTGGTCCCTGATTGGTGGTGCTATTTGGGAAGGTTGTGGAACCTTTGAGAAGTGGGGCCTTTCTGAGGGTAAGCATGACAGTGGAATGGACTTTTGATTGTTGACAGCCTTGCCTCACTTCTAGTTCATATTCTCTTCCTTTCTGTGGTTGAGATGTTCTATCTGCACTTTCTGCTCGGACCACCTGCTGCTATGCCTTCCCTGTCATGATGGACTCTACTGCTGACATCATGAGCACAAATAAACTCTTTCTTTCTTAAGTTGCTTTGCTCCACTACAGTGGAAAGATAATACAGTGGGAATTTGGGGGCTATGAGCTCTTTCTTTTTCTCTCTTCCCAGAATCTCTGACAGGAGCTTCCTCTGCTATATGCAGTTAGCATGACATACTACCTTGCCCTAAGCCCAAAAGCAATAGGACGGCCAATCCATCAAACACTGAAACCTTCAAATCTGTGAACAAAAATAAACCTTCTATCTTATGAATTGTGGATCTCAAAGATTTATTTCAGTAACAGAAAAATAACACAAAGGATATTTACCCAATGACAATTAATACAATTTTCTATTTAATTATTTTCATATGATTATCATAGGAGCTTTATCTGTAGCATAATCAAGACGGAACATAACCCTCATGTCAATCAACAACTAAGTAGATGAACTAATAATTAAAGTGTGTCCATTAAATGGATGGAATAGTATTTGATCCCATATAATAACCAACGTCTATTACACAGAATAATGTGGAGTCTCAAAAGCATTGTTCTGAAAAAAAATTGCTAAACACAGAGAATGCATCCTATTTTGTTTCTTTCTGAAGAAATTCTTTAATAATCAAAACTGAATATGAATCTCTGTTCAGAGAGAGCAAATCAGTGGCTGCCTATGACCAAGGGTGCTGGTGGGTATTAAATTGAGAGGGACAAGGAACTTGGAGAATTTGTAGTTGTTTTATCCTGAGTGAAGTGGCTGTTTGATGGGTGAATATGTTTGTCAAAACCCATTTAACTGGGTACATTTTAATTATGCAAATTATACTGTAATCAAGTGGCTTAAATTTTTTAAATGCCAAAAGTTTAAGCATACAGTGTGGTGGTAATAAAATTAAAAACATTTCTGGGACAAGAAATTTAGACTGGGTTACGGTATTGTATCAGAAAGCCAGAAAATGATCAAGGCAATAATAGCAGGTCTTGTCAAATTTCACCAGAGAAGGCAAGAACCAGCTTGCTACTGGCCAAAGACAGGCAATTTTAACATCAAAGGGATGATAGTCACAACTGGTCAGAACGCAGTCAGTATTTAAGAACCGGTGGTCCTGTGGTTTGAAGATGGTTTCTCCTTGGAAACTCAGATGGAAACTTAATGCTGACTATGAGGTAGGAAGAAGTAGGATCAGCGAAAACTTTAAAGGACTCTGCCTACACGCATGGTCTTGTGGTTACTGGAGTAATGGCTTTATCCTGAAGTGCTCCTGATATAATGTCTACCTAGGTTCTTACATGTTGCCTGTCCCCATGCCATCCCTTCCACCACCTTAGGATATTACAAAGAAGGTGATCACTAGATGAAAGCCTTTGACCTCGTACCAAAACTGTGGACCAAATAAGCTTCTTTCTCTGTGTCTTTCTCAGAATGTGGTAATTTGCTCTTGATAAAAGAACATGAACTATGAAGAATGAATTTTGAAAGAAAAGGGAAGAGAAGGTAGAGAAAGACAAAAACATGGAAGAAAAAAAAAAGGAAATGACCTTACTAACTATCAAGGAATGTAACTAGACACTTAACTAGCAACTGTTTTCTCTGCACATTAGAATTAAACATCTATGTTGTAGTTCTTATCCAAAGTGTGTGGCACAGAAAACAAGTAACTTGTGGTGGTAAAGAAACCATGAAGAAAATTAATTTCCAATTTTTTTTTTTACAAAATAATGCTAGCTAACAAATAAAGAATGTACCAAGAATTAGAAAATTCTTTTCAAAGCTATGTTTGAAAATAATTGGCTGGGAATACTACCTTAAAAAGACAACAGACTATTGAGACTGGGTTGTTCTATCTGAATCTACAGGTGAAATTTAGCATAGCATGGGGCAACAGGGGAAAATGTGCCCTGATGAAATACATCACAAAGCAAACTGCAGTGTCTTTGCCCTGAAGGCTGAACCTGAGTCACAGTTAACTCATAGCTCCAACTTCTGTGCATTTGAAACATGGCGGGAGATAGAAATATGTTACCTGATACCATCAGTATCAAACACAATCAAATTGTGAAGAACCACATGAAAATCTACAGCAGTAGCTACAGCAGTGCTATGAGCAAAAGCAGAGGGGTTTTATAACCCTAGGAACATGTGAGCCCAAAGCTGAGTCAGGACTAGGAAATGATCATTCACGATAACAAGCCCAGAAATTATTAAATAACCACGGCTACATATGAAAAATCAGTGTCCATGATAATTAAAAAAGATTGTATGGGAATTAATGCAGTTGTTTCTTCAGTATCATAAACATCATTATAAATGATGTAAATGCATATGGTTAAAGTACTAAGAAATGTCTCAGAGATAAAAGACTGTCTTTCTAATCATGAACTAGGAAAGATTTACTGGTTAAAGCCCAAAGACAGAATCGCAGGTGGAAATGCTGATAACTGAAGACTGAAAACGTTCACACTTAGATACAATTTTCAAAGAGTAAAGATCCAACACGTAACTGGGAGGAAGGCTCTCAACTTTCCCAGCAGACAAAGTTCAAGCAGTTTGCAGACACTAGAGGCACTCCTGCCAGTCAGCAGCACTCTAAAGGAGGATAGGCAAAAATGAAAAATAAATTCATAACAAAGTACGGGTACAGGATTTAATACTAAAACAAGCATTCATCTTCATAATGTGAAAATCAAAAATGATGGCATGCAAATAAATATAATGATAATGTGCATAATGGCAAGCAAACATAAAGGAATTACTATTAATAATTCTACACCAATATAAGGTAAAACTATTTTGGTCATAATGGAAAAAAATAGCAAGAACTTCTTAAGCTTAATCTATATTTTATATTTATATTATGAGCCTAATCTTGTATTGCTTATGTAATTTATTAAAATGCATTTTTGAACCATATAGTGAACAAGTCAATACATGTGCTATGGTATTTTTCAATGCCTTATGGGTTTTTCTTGGCTTAACCCAATCAATGAAAATGTGCTTCTCACTGTGGAATGCTCAGCAGTGGGACCTGCCTATTGCAGCCTTCCTGCCAAGCCTCAGGGATCACTGCAGAAGTGCAGGTGAAAAGATAAAAGACAGGAGGAATAGGCGATGACAAGGAAACCGTGTTTCCTGAGCACAGCCTAGCAGCCTCACATAGCAACTCACAGCAGTGGAGAGTGCAAGCTGAAGCCGGTCAAAATGTGAGCATGGAGAGGGAAGGTGAGCAGAAATTCCCAGCCCTAAGTCAGGTGCTGGTAACTGCCGAGAGAGGTGGAGTCCTTTTTCTTTAAGGGTGTGACTCCTGGCGGGGGTGGGGGGAGCATGTTCTGGGGGGAAGTCTGGGGGCAAGGTCACATAGTCAAGAGAACATGGGCAGCACCAACTCTATTTGATGGGAAAAAGAAAAAGACACAAAGATGTGTCAGTAGGAAAAGGGGTGGATTGGGGGAGAGCGGGGGAGGAGTGAATGTGGCCAAAATGTATTTATGAAATTCTCAAAGAACTAATTCAAAAATGAGGCATCAAATGTGTGTCTTAGACAAGCATAGCACATAATGTCAAAAACAATAAGGTTATATTACAAGAACTATAGAGAATTACTAAATAATAATGTCCCTTTTTACTAATTGTACTTCAAAATAACTAAAAGGTAAGCACATGATATAGGTGAATAAAAACTAATATTTAGACTTTACTGCATGTTAAAGGTAACTTAAACCTATTATAAACCTTTATTGAATTGTCACACAAGTATATAAAATCATTGTACGTGAATCAAAGATGAAAACAAATACAAAGTTTGAACACTTGACCTGTGATTTACAACCCACACTGTATCCTTGTGGTGCACTCACATGCCATTGGGATGTCTCTAGAACCGTAAGATCCCATTAAAAGGGTTTCTCTTGCAAAATGTCCTCCCTCAAGGAACAGGAAGTGTATGGACGTAAACATTTGCTTCACACGCATGACAGACAAAATTCTCAAATACCTAAATCCTTTGCCCCAAGCATATACACCTTTACTCACTTACACAATCAAACATTATCATATCAAGGTAGTTCTTGTCAACTGGACACACACCTACACCTACACATACCTGGGAAGAGGAACCTTTAAATGAGGAATTGCCTAAAACAGTCTGGCCTATAGATAAGGGTCATTTTTATTATTGCTGATTGGTGTAGGAGAATCCAGTCCACTGGGGGCAGTGCTACCCCCGGGAAGATAGTCTTGGGTTGTATGAGAGCAGGCTGAGCAATCAGCAGGGAACAAGCCAGTAAGTTCAGATCCCGCCTCCAGGTTCCTACCCTGCCTTCTCTAGATGATGGACTATGACCTGTAAGCCAAATAACCCCTTCCTCCTTGAGTTGGGTTGGGCCATGGTGTTTATCAAAGCAGCAGGAAGCCAAATTAGAACAAAAGCTAATCTAAGTGTTCCCATCAAAGAATTTTGCAAATGTTGTAAGATCCAAATTCTGATGTTTATCTGAGGGAGCTTAGCCAGTGAGGACTGGTCTAATCTCCCATGAGCCCTTTAATACTGTCCACGGTCCAGACACAGGAAACTAGAGACTTTGAAGAACAGAACATAGTTGCTGACTTGGAGATGGGAGAAACCTCTGCTGAGGAATGAAGAAAGGCCCTCTAAGTATAGAGGCAGGAGCCATTGTTTTATAAATGTTCACTGCATCCTTTGCCTGCACTTTCCCTTCTCAGGGCCCACAACACTAACAAGATCAACCACTAGGATTTTTCGTAACAGAGAGTGTCAAGTTTCAAAAAATTGATCCATGATGGATATCCAGTAAGAAAATGAGAAATCTTATCTTCAATAATGAGAAACTGAATTTCACCAGCAGAAACTGAGCTTGAGAGATATTTCCCCAGAGCCTGCAACAAGCCCTGAACCTGACCAGTACTATGGGCTCAGCACTGTGGTACCCTGAGCAAAGAGCCAAGGGTCCTGCCAGAATTCTGACCTGAAAAAAAAAAATATGAGTATGAAATCAGGAAAGTTTTCATCCTGAGTTCACAGTATTTGCTACACAGAATAAAATAAAATAGGTGCTATAAAAAGCAGGCCAGAAAGAGTTAGGTCATGAGTATACTCAGCAGAAAGATAAGAAGACCTGAGGAGTAGAGAGGACTGCACAGGACTCTCATGGTGGCTGTGTCCCTAGGAGATCCAGGAATAGGGTGTAAGTGTTCTGTACTAACATGCGATTGAAGGTGCTTGCCTTTGACTCCAGACAGGAGGCTTCTGTTCACTTAACCCCATGCTCTCAACAAAGACCTGGCACGGCTTTCAATAAGACATTCTGCAATGCAGGTTTCCTTCTCTGTGACAAGAGGTTTGCTTGTCCTGGGTGTCACCCACTAAGTAAACAGTTACTGACAGATCTATTTACCACCAGATAATGTGATAGCTCCAATGGCGGAAAATTGATGAACCCCAGTGTGATGGTCGATGCTGATTGTCAACCTGACAGGATCTACAATCACCAAAGAAATGAAGCTGATGTGCTGGCTGCAGGAGAGTCTCTGGATTAGGTGAACTGAAATGGAAAGATGATGTGGGATTCCCCTCTGAATGCTGTGACTATCATTGGTTAATAAAGGAACTGCTTTGGGCCTATAGGGGAACAGAGCTAGGAAGGAAAACCAAAACTGAATGCTGCGAGAAAGAAGGGCAGAGTCAGAGAAAAGCCATGGAGCTGCCCGAGACAGATGCTGGGAACTTTACCTGGTAAGCCACAGCCACGTGGTGATATACAGATCAATAGAAATGGATTACATTAATATAAGAGTTAGCCAATAAGAAGCTAGGGCTAATGGGCCAAGCAGTAATTTAATTAATACAGTTTCTGTGTGATTATTTTGGTGCTAAGCAGCCAGGGACAAACAAGCTGCCTGCTGCTACAGAAAGACCTACTCTAAACATGAGTAGTATCATCATTCACTGGACTAGGGTTCTGGACTAAGAGAGAAAGAAAGAGAAAAAGAGAGAGAGAGAAAGAACAGAGGGCACAGCATTCATCTACCTCTGCTTCCTGGCTACAGTGACAATGTGACCAGCCACCTCACACTCCTGCAATCATGTGTCTCGACTTCCCTACCATGATAAACTCTTCAGCTGTTTTTGTCAGGTATTTGTCACCCATAGGAGAGGTAAATACTATGCTCAGGCATCAGTGATGTATATATAGACAACGAGGGAGCAATACTGAGAAAAGGAAAGACCACATAGTCCCTCAGTATCAGAAGGCAGGCAGGATTCCTGGAAGTCTTATCTGGCAAGATCATGTGATCTTTTAATCAGTCCAGACAAAACTGGACACTCCCTCCTTCCCCTACACTTGGGAGACACCCACCTTCTAAAGAGCCTCATGACTCTATGACCTGTCCCCTCTCACTCTTCTCACTACTGGGCACTTACTGTCTTCCCTTTTTTTCAATGCTTTCATTTATTATTTTTTTACATCCCAACTACAGTTTCCCCTCCCTCCTCTCTTCCCAGTTTCCCCCACCTTCCCTCTGCCCCTTTCCCCTCCCTCTGCTCCCATCCACTCCTGTTTCTCTCTGAAAGAAAAAAACAGCCTGGCAGTAGTGGCGCACGCCTTTAATCCCAGCACTTGGGAGGCAGAGGCAGGTGGATCTCTGTGAGTTTGAGGACTTCCTGGTCTACTCCAAAGCTACAAAGAAACCCTGTCTCAAAAAACCAAAAACTAAAACAAAACAAAAGGACCGGACTCCCATGGATATCAACCAAACATGGTTAATCAAGTTGCGGACTAGGCACCTCCCCTTCTATTAAGACTGGATGAGGCAACCCAGTATGAGGAGTAGGGTCCCAAAAGCAGGCAAAAGAAACAGAGATAGCACTGGTTCCCATTGTTAGGACTCCCACAAGAAGACCAAACTACACAACTGTCACATATATGTAGAGGGCCTAGGTCAGTCCCATGTAGGATCCCTGTTTGTCAGTTCGGTCTCTGTGGGCCCCTTTGAGCCCAGCAATTATTCTGCTATTCTCATAGATTGGTGCCTAGCCCTATTGCCATCAGAGAGACTTCATCCATTGTGTGTGTGTGTGTATGTGTGTGTATCCATGTTCAGGCAGGTGTCTGTGGAAGCCAGAAGAAGGCATCAGATCCCCTCAAGCTGGAGTTGTAGGCTTCTGTGAGACACTTAGTTTGGATGCTGGGAACCAAACCCTGATCCTCTACAAGGGCAGCAAGCAATCTCGCATGTGAAACATCCCTCAGCACCCTTCTGACCTTCCTGACTTAACTCTTACATAGTGTGTAACATGCTGAGGGATGTTTTTCCAGTTTTCATGAGGACAAGAAGGAAACCACTGAACCTTCAGCTAGACAGCAGATTCTTGGCATGGGCTATTTCCATGTATTTTATTCCCTGATATGTCCCCATGCCTGTGTCTTTGCTTGTTACCTGATAGGCCCTCAGTTTATTTTCTAAATGAATACATAAATGAGCTATTTTTCTACTATTTTATATGAGGATTTATTTTTGCTCCTCTGTACATAAGAGTTTATTAAGAAATAAACCCTGGACTAAAGCGAAACGACATTGAATTGGCAAGAGTCACTTCAGAAGAATAGCTGCCAAAACAGAGCCAAAGAATTTATGAAAGAAAACTGATTTTAGTGAGGAAGTCTGGGGCTAGGTTTTATAAAAATGGGGTTCACAATGAAGAAATTTGTTTTATTTGCTCAGTTAAAGTCATATCTTATTTCATATAGAACTGGGCCATTACCATAGTTTCTTAATATAAATTAACTACTGACTAGCTTAAACAGTGATACTATGTATCTATCTTTCTATACATAGAAAAAATTCTTTATCTTCTTTCAGTATCCTCTTTAAAATTACAAGGCAAATATCTAGAATATTTAGAAAAAATTCTAGATTTCATACAATTTAATCAATGCCCTAGTGAATCTTATCTGCGTTTGAAAACACTGAGTACTGGTAAAATGAAAACACAGGTTTATTTTTAGGTATACAAGCATAAATTTGACCTTGAGTGGCTTATTTCCCATTGGCAGCAGAACAAGGTTTCTACAGTAAATAGTGCTAAAATGTGAGGGTGTGTGGGGGATTTGTCATACAAATAGCCTGCATGTTTACTTAGAAACCAAACTCATAACACATGCAGTGACCTGGGGGAAAGTTCAGTAGATAAAGCATTCACTTTGCACGCATAAGGACTGCAGCTCAGATCTTCAGCACAAATATTGGGTAGACATGGCGGACCATCTGTAATCCCTGCAACCCTTGGGGTAGGAGGCAGTCGAAGAAACGATGCACAGAGCAAGCTGGCCAGCCAGTCTAGCAGAAGTAGCAGCTCAGGGATTAGTGAAACACTTGCCTAAGTATGTGAGATAGAGAATAAAAGAACACACACACAGACACACACACGCAAAACCCCTAAGTGTGTGAAGGAGTATCCTCTGCTCTTAAAATTGCTTTCATTGCTTTTAAGTCTTTAGCCACATTATTTCATTATTTCATCCACCAGCTCATTAGACTAAAGCAGAAAGAATAAAATTTTTGTGACATGCTTTCTAGCCATTGGTTTCAAGAGTGTGGTTAAGGAGACCCCAGGAACTTGCCATGAAGCTCACTGGCCCCAGTGTTCATCTCATAATTATCTTCTCTCTTATAAATTAATTATCTTTCCTGGAAATGGAAGGAACAACAGTGTGGGCATTGGCTGACCTCCTGGATATTTGATGGGTTCATTGTTAAATTGCATATAATTGCTTCCAAATGTCCCCCAGATTTTACAGCAAGTGACCTGAACACATCAGCAATGTTTTCCTATCACATAGAGATGTGCTTTTGAAGCCTGATTCACAGGTGATAGTTGTCACACATGGTGTTGTGGCTTCCATTTCACTGTGAAGTGATTGATTTGGGATATTTAGCTATCCATTAGCACCAGCGTTCATCTTTCCTTTATGGCATATACACTCAGTGAAACCATAGATTAGATATCTTCACATTATCCATCAGCACCAGTGCTCACCATTTCTTTTCTCAGAAAACATTCAAAACCATCCCTTCTAGCTATTTTATTTATACGATATGATATTCTACTACTAGAGTAGCCTGCCACTAGCCAAACATTTACTTGAATTGTTATGATGGCACTTTAATATCAAAGGTCACACCACAATCAACCCCAGGAGCAGTTACCATGTTCAGCTGAAAGGTGATGATGACTTTTTCCAAGTAATTAAAGCCATAAACCTAGGCCAGCTGCCTGCAGGACAGAAGGGGTGTAGTGTTTCGTATGCTAGCATCACTTCATGGTGAAACAGGAACAATCAATTAAAAACTTTTCTTTGATTAAGAATTACTATGTGTGCTTCAAGGGCACAGGTATGAAATGAGGTCGCTCTTAAGCCTAAGGAAAGATGTCTCAAAAATCCATGGAACAAAGAATGTTGAGCTGGCACAGCTAGTTTGAAATGTCTAAAAGAGGGACCAGTCAGAAGAGTAACAGGATGTAGGGTCTGGGTCACACATGGATCCTTGCAGGATGTTTGCTAAAGTGGAGGGTCTTACTGCATATTTTTCTGCCTTTGCAAGCCTGGGACTCCACGGGTTCAACTCAGAGGCCTCAGGAGAGATTATCCAAAGGAAAGTGTTAAGGAAATAGGTGTGTGGAAGGCTTTGGAAAGGAGTAGGAAAAGTGGCTGGAGGGGCAGTGAGGTAGGGTGATCAGGAGTGGACAAGAAGGAAGCAAAGAGAAACAGGAAAGTTTAACCAGCTGAGCCCTCTTGGAGGAAGACAGGAGCAGAAGGCACATGCTCGGTGCAGGGAAAGGCTGTTTTAGGCATGCAACATTTTATTGGCTAGAAAACAAATTTCCTGATCTCTGGAGTCTCCTGAAAGCATGCTCTATTCAGAAACATAGAGCTTCAGTTTGGGAATCCCCTGAGGACTTTGAGGCCCCAACTGAAAGAAATGTAGGGGCAGTGGGCAGAGCCTTTTCTAGAATCACAGACCCAGGAGGACATTTGGACAGAGAGCAACAAGCATACTGTGTGGACCAGAAGTGCCTTATGCTTGTGGGTGGGACAGAGGTCATGGTAGAGAAGAGAGAAAAGGTGAGAGGAAGGTGAGAGACAGAACAAGAGGGATATGAGGGACATGGAGGAAGAGAGGAGGGGGGAAGGAAGAGAAACTGGAGGAAGGAAGGGGAAGAGGGCGATGACAAAAGAGGGAAAGGAAGACGATGAAGGAAAGAAGGAACATGGAGAAGAGGGAGCAGGGAGAGAGATGAAGGGGAGAGAGAGACTCTCAAGGCGGCTGCAGGACTGCAGGAACAAGAACTTCAAAGCAGAGATAGGTTGTCTTTGACGGGTGGGAAGGCACTGAAAGGCATTTCAAACAAATGTGCAGATAAGGGCTCGTGCCATGTAAATGTCTGAACTTTGAAGAATAATTGCTAGCCTTTATCAAGCACTGCCATGGGCTGGCAGGCTCGGCTCTGCTCCACCTCTGTAAGCTCCTGTGGTAATTCCCACAACATTCTGATAAGGCAAGAACCACTTCGAGTCCTTTCTTCAGAGATGAAGAAATTCAGATGAAACTGGGAACAAGAAACATGCTCAAAGCCACAGTTCCTGAGAGAGCTGGACTCAAACCCACAGAGTCTGGCTTCAAAGACTGGTACCCTAACTACAATGATGTAAATAGGTCAAGGGGAGGAGGGCAGTGGTCTTCCCATCTCCTGGATATGAATGCATGCAGCAAGTATTAACCTGACCAGCAGAACATCTGACAAGATTCACTGAGTATTCAAGAGTACTAGCATAATCTGACACTTCAGAAGATTTAGACTAAGATGATCTTTTCTTGGTATGGCTGGCGTGGTGGCAGATCAGTCTAATTCTATCCTCCTTATCCTTCAAGGTGGTCATGTAATATCATTCCAGCCAATAGTAGTCAAGCAAAAGCAAGTTTCAATCTAATTTGTAGTATCTTATTATTAGATTATTTAAAGTATTTCAGTGATTAAATTAGATACCTTTGAGTAATACAACATAATTGATGAAGGTGTATATTGCATACAGGGGGTAATGGGAACATGTTGATCAAAGCCAAAGACTCCTAGTCCCTTCCCGGAAAGCTTAAATTCACCTAAGAAAACAAGAAAATCAACTTACGTATCCTTTCAAGTATTATTTTCTTTACTTCTTACTTCCTGGAGTACAAGTGTGCTGGCCAGAGAAGCAACAGCCCTTTGGGTCTCATAAATAAATGGAAGAACCATAAAACAGGTTTGAGTCCTTGACCATATCACACAGAAGCATCCCTAAGCTTGCCTAGCCACTTGTGGTTATCTCTGTGTTAGGGCGAGGAATGAAAGAGTCACTGGAGAAAGCAAGTACACAGAAGTGTGGATTCTTCCACGGATCTTGACATTCAAGAAGAGAGCTCCTCAACTCCAGGCCTTCAGGGCCTCTGGGCTCTTGCTTCTTCCAACTGCCTGTGGCCACCTCACTTCTGGAGTATTTTCTCTCCTGCCCTGCGAAGAGCTCTGTCTCCAACATCGCGCCTCATCCAAAACGCTTAAGGTAAGCCCCTGTCGTCGTCCAAGCCATACCTTGAGGATGGGAGCTTTTTTTGTTTTCTTTCTCACCTCCACAATTTTAATTTTTGCCAGGAAAGTATGGTCTCTGGCAAACATAAATAAATAAAATAAAAACTTCATCTGCATAAAGAGTTAGGAAATGCCATGTTTTAAATTTTTGATTAGAGCAGGTCGTTAAATGCTTTCCTCTTATTGTCTTTTTTTTTTCAAATAGTAAAGGATCTGAGACGAGAAAAATGACTGAAATTATAATTGTTAAGATTAGAAGCAATGGTATGAGCTAGTGGTTATCAAACTAGGGTCCCCTGGATTAGCAGGGTAGAAATCACCTGACGAGAAGTCATATTCTCAGGTCCATCCCCCCATTCACTGGATCACAAACTCCATCTGCCCAGACATCTGTCATGTCTACATCTCCAGGGGAGCTCGAGGCATGCTTTAATCTGAGAGACATTGCTGGGGGCTCTAAGTGGTTCAACTCTCTCCCCTCCATTCACCCTGCAACGCAAACTCCTTAGGTCAAGCCCTGAGTCTTCATCATCTCAAGTCTGGTGTCAGACAATGATCCTCACACAAGGGGAACAGAGGACAAGACACCAAATCCAATCTATTCATCAGGGATGACAGGGGCAATGCTTTCTTTTCAAAACAAGTTCAAATAAAGATGATTCATTTATTTAATAAAATATGGTCACCCACATCCCTCATTGTGAGATTGCTTTCCATAGTTTCAATTTCTCCAACTCAGCTGAAACTTAAAATATTGAATGGTAAGTTCAATAACTGTTTGTGGTAAATAAACAGTTCATAATTGTTAATTTGTGCACCAGTCTGACCAGCTTGATAAAGTCTCACATCACTCCTTCCTGCTTGGTTAAAAGGACAAGAACCGTCTCTGACAGTGTACCCATATTATATATTCTATGCCCCTAGAGAGCCACTGTCATCAGACCAACTCTCATAGGGTCAGAGTGCTTGTGATCAAGTCTCTCTTACTTCCTTTTTTTAAAAAAAAAATGGCCTCAAAGTGCAAAAGTAGTGATGCTGGCAGTTCAGATATTGAGAAAAGAAGGCACAATGTGAAATGAAAATTTGAACATTCTTAGGAATGAAGAAAAAAGAACAATAATTACGTAGTTAGTCACTATGCTTTATACTAAGAAGAAATCTGTGGAAGAGGGGGAAATGTGTACTCAGTTTTCTAGGCAAAAAATCAAAGTCATAGTATGTGTGCTTCATTAATACAGACATCATTGCATATATGTTAAGAATAAAACAGCACAGAGCACTAGGCTTGTGAGCTTTCAGGCATCCACTGGAGTCTTCAGACAATCCTCCATGGATTATTGGAGGCTAATAGAATGACAAAGAACTAATTCCTAAGTGTGAGTCATAAATACTGCATATGAAACAATGGGCACTATTCTTAAGCAGCATCATAATTTCTATGTCATTTTTCTTTTTATATTTTATATTCAAAAACATACAGAATATCCAGAGACAATACAGAAGTTTTAAATGAAGAACACAGGAAGTTGTCATGAGGAAACAGTTTTTTAAGTTGTTCTCAACACACAAAGTTTTGGAATAATGTCCCCTCTCTGAGTGTGCCAACTTCAGTGAACATTCTTAGGTATCATGGTTTTGAACCATACTCTGTGGATTTGTCATGGCTTGTTTCTTGTTCTCCACATAAGACTTCTCCCTAATGATGCATGGGCCGTGGGTCATTTTCACTATTGCCTCTTTACACCCAGTGAATGTGCCAATGTGTTTGTCTGCCCTGCCATTTGTGAGAATTTGAGCTGTTTCTTATTTTAGCATTATGAACGTTGTTGGATACATCAATTATCGCCTCATGGCCATGCCTGCTTTGCATGCAGCCCTTACCTCTCCAATGACCCCACAGACTGACAATGAAGCATATTATGGGATGACAACCACTCCATCTGCAATCAAAGAGCATTCACTTGATGACTGCCAACTTTTGGTTTTGTTTTTTTTTTTCATTCAAAAATTTACACTTCCTCCCCTCCTCCCAGTCCCCTCCTGCTCCCCCACTCACCCTTCTCCCACCCCCTCCATCCTTAAGAGAGGGCAGGGTATCCTGCCCTGTGGGAAGTCCAAGGCCTTACCCCCTCCATCCAGGCCTAAGAAGGTGTGCACCCAAATAGACTAGGGTCCCAAAAAGCCAGTACATGCAGTAGAAACAAGTCCCAGTGCCATTATCAATGGCTTCTCAGTCCACCCCCATTGGCAGCCACATTCAGAAAGTCTGGTTTGATCACATGCTCGTTCAGTCCCAGTCCAGCTGGATTTGGTGAGCTCCCATTAGATAAGGTACACTGTCTCAGTGGGTGGACCAACCCCTCGTGGTCCTGACTTTCTTGCTCATCTTCTCCCTCCTTCTGCACTTCAACTAGACCTTGGAATCTCAGTCCATTGCTCTGATGTGGGTCTCTGTCTCTATCTCCACCCATCACCAGACGAAGATTCTATGGTGATATTCGAGATAATCATCAGTGTGATAGTGGGGCAAGGCCATTTCAGGAACCCTCTCCTCTGCTGCCCAAGGACCTAGCTGGGTACATCCCCATAGACACCTGGGATCCCCTCTAAAGCCAAGTCTCTTGCCAACCCTAAAATGGCTCCCTTAATGTAGATATCTTCTTCCCTGCTCCTATCTCCACCCTTCCTCCATCTCCACCCTCGCACTCCCCCAAGATCTCCCCAATCCTTCCCTTCTCCCTTCTCTTGAAGAAGAAGAAAAGAGTATGTCCTGCATGGCTGCTGCTGGATTCCATTAGTATGGGCACTCATGGAGCCAGTCCCTCAGACTCAAAAGGCAAGAACCCAGATCACCCCTTCTCCATGGTAGAGTTTTGTCATACTCCAAACAGCTTGGAAGATAGTAGTAGTGGGTCCATGATGGAAGATATAGTCCAATACAGTATTTGCACACAGAGAAATTATATATGTGTAATGATGGTTTCATTTCTTCACTTCAAGCTCTTATTTCTTGAACTTATATATTTTTTTGTAATTCTACAATCACTACAACTAACTTTAATGTCTTGCCAAATAGATCATCCAAGGGAGAAAACTGTATTTTCCCCCAGTGCAAATAAAATTCTCAATATTTGGATGGTGATAAGGGTTTTCAAGACAGGTGATAACAGAGCCTGACTCAAGGATGACTCTGTCTCTGGTTATGAGTAAAACAGTTTTACCAGAAGATGGTGGCCCAATTGCTGCTAAATCATTTGAAAGTAAACCACAGGAATGTTTTAGTAGAAAAGAGTGAACTTACAGAGATGTCAATCCAGCACTAGAGGTATTAGAGGAAGCAATAGAAACAATACCCAGAGGATTACTGATCTTTGCATTCGTTTCTCTTCCCTTTGCTGTGACAACATACCTGAGGAGAAATGACCAAAAGTAAGAAAGGTTCATTTTGGCTTAGAGTTGAGGGGATACAGTACATCATGGCAGGACAGGCAAAGCAACAGACACAGGAGGCAAGTGGTCTCATTGCATCTGTCATCAGGAAGCAGAGTGACGTAGAAGAAGGTGAGACTATAAAATCTCTTCCCAATGACTCATCTCCTGTGGGGCTCCACATCCTAAAGGTCTACAACCATCCCAAACAGCACTGCCAGCTGGAAACCAGGCATTCAAACTCTTGCCCTACATAGACATTTCATATTCAAACCACAGCAGTCTTTTATACTTGATCTTAGCCAAAGGGCAAGCAGCATTAAGAGAGTAATCACCTAGAATTAATGCATCTGAAAACCATTGAAAAGTACAAACTGGATAAGTTCAAAAACAGAATGTTATTTGTTCACAGTTCTGGAAAAGTCCAAGAGCAAAGTTCCAGGCAAGAGAGTTCATTCTATGCCCCTTCCCTGATCTGGTAACTGGTTGCCTCTCTCCGTGTCCTCCTATGGTCTCTACTCTTTGGGCACATGGAAGCAGGGCAGGCACTCTAGTCTCATCCTCTTTGTAGAAGAACACCAGGACTATTGTTGGGAACATACCCTACTGACCTCACTTAGCCCGGCATTATCTCTGCAATGGCCCTGTCTCCAATTATGGTCACATGGAGTATCAGAATTTCAAAAGACAAGTTGGGAAAGCATGATTCAGGCCCTGACAGATGGCTGTTCCTCAGTAGCATTGATGCACTGCAAAATGATAAAGAACAGCTGAAGTGAGCAACAGACAATGAATTGGGAATTGGACGTGAAAACTAGAGGCCTTTTCACTGTGTACAAAGAAACAGGACAGAAGAAACCAGAGAACCAAATATAAAGACATTTAAGAAGCACGCTCCCTAAATAGTGCCATCTGCACCTTAAACCACATAGATACACTTCAGTATACACACCCCAGCAACAGCTACTACTTTGGCTTTGTTGGTCCTTTTTTCTGATAGGAGACACAGAAAACTGGGTGTCATGGGACAAAGAAAAGGTCTTGCTGCTGTAGTGAGGTTTAGGATAAAACAGGTACCCATTCTCTGTGTCTATGATACTCATTCAGTAGTCCATGGTGGCTTCCAAGCAGGATTGGGAGACATAACCCATTATTTGTGGGAGTCAGAGCTTCACAGCCATTTGTATCTGTGGGTTGGTCTTCCAGTTTCTTTGCAAGCCTCTAGTCTCTATTAAGGGCCTCTGACTTGAACTCTTCTGTCATTATTCCATTAGTCCTGCTATATGGTGACTCCCCTCCCAGGATATTTCAAGTCATACCATAATGCAAAATCCTGGCACACTTTAAGCGTAAGTTCTATTTCTGTCTTGGTGCCAAATAATGATAAAAATCAAGTTATAAGGAAGAAAAGTTGTTTTCAGTTGATAATTTTGAAGGATGAAGTTAATGAGTCATTTGACTCCATTGCTTTTGGATCTGTGGTAAAACAGAGTATCATGGTGTAGATGATGACATCACAAATGAGTGGGGAGGCTCATGATTGTAATATTTTCTTCAACTGTATATTCTTAGTGAACTAATTTTCTTACACGAGGTCCTAAAATTTTGAAACCTCCCAATTACTTTTAGTATACAGCATCTGGGAGACGTTTAACAACAAAGCAATGATACCTTGGTCCTACCTATACACATTTGTAATATTTACCTAGAATTATGAGCATAAAATGAAAAGCTGAATATGTGCACATGATTTGATGAATATTGCCATTTTTCTCTATGCATTGGGTCATTTTGGATTTGTAGCAGGAGTGTCTGAGAATCCTTGCTCCCCATAACATTGTCAATAGAGAAAACTAATTGGAAAGATTTTTGTTGCTTTTTGTTTTGTCTTGTTTAATTTCCAGGCTAATGCCACTTAAGAGAGCCCAAGATGAAAGGGAATAGCTCTGTTTCCTAGTCCAGTGGGATATTAACCATCTCCCTGTGCCAACTTCTCCTCTGAGGAGGGAAAATGTCCACCAAATGATTGTCTTCCAAATGATGAAGTTAATGTTTTATTCTACTTTTGGCCTCTCCCAACGGATTTTGTTTGAAGAACTGCAGGTAGCCCTGGGATTTCACTCTGTTTTGTGATAGGCAGGACAAAGCAGAATCTCAGACATTTAATGGAAAGTTTCATGTGGACAACCTCTCTTTACTAAGTGTATGATGAGTGCTGGTTAGTTTTAACTGTCTTGTTTACACAGCTTGGAATTACCTGAGATGAGTTTCTTTATAGGGATTTACTTTGGTTGATGACTGATGCAAGAAGATTTAGGTCATTGTAAGCACCTTCATTCCCTGGCCAGGAGCTCCTGAACAGAAAGCAAAAAGAAAGCCATCAAGTAAGCAAGGAGGCCTGCGTGAATTTATTTCCTTCTCTTATCCCAGCACTCCCTGCCAGTCTCAGCATCCAGACTGCACCAGCAGCGCAGCAAATGGAGGTCCCACCGAGATCTGGAAAGTGGGGATTCATGAATGGGATCACTCTGTCTGCTGGCTAAATCGAGGAGCATACTGGGGAAGGTAATGTGTTTTTATTTTTCATCCCCAGAGATACTCTGAGGGACACCCTCCAGAAGACTAGCAAGTATAAAGAAGAGGCGGAAGGGTGAATTAAAGGCCTCAAAAAATAACTGAAACTCTTAAAGCAACAAAGCACAGAAGTAACAAGGAAGACAGCCGAAGATTTTGTACAAACAATAGCTCAAGTTAGCCCCTGGTTTATTATGGGAGGGGGGGTTAAATGTTCCAGACTGGGAACAAGCCAAGTCAGATTAAAAGGAGTATGTGTTTCTTCATCCCCAGAGACACTCTGAGGGATGCCCTCCAAAAGACTGGCCAGTAAAAAAGTAATAAAGAGGAGGCAGGAGGGTGAATTGCAGGCCTCAAAAGATATAATGTGTACAGATGTATGTTATTGTATTTATTGTGTTGTCTTTTGTGTTCTGGACTAGAGAAAGACATTTGATTCTGGGAGATGCTAAGAAAGGTATTTTGACTTTAAAATACGGGCCTAAGGATTTGATGCTTTGGAAAAGAGGTTCTGCTTTTGTCTCCACAGAGGATGAGAACCTGTGGATTCATTGCAAATTTATGTGGTTTGATTCACCAAGACTCCCTGAAATGTTGATGTAAAATACCCCTAAAAATGCAGCACCCCTGCTCAGCAGGAAGTAGCCAGACAGGTTGACGATGCCCAAATTCCCTAAAAGATTGTTAAAGTGGGGCCCCTTCAATGGTTCCAGAGCAGGAGCAGCAAGACTGCTTCCCTGAGTTCTGCTCTACTCCATGCAGTAGTTTGGACCCAGAGAGAGTGCACCTGAGGCCAGAAGGCAGCTGGAGCAGAGCTTTGATAGGTGGCTGTGGCGAAAGGCATGTTGCCCTGGTCCAGTCATTGCCCTGACTGGGGGACACCACGGCGGTGTCAGGAGTATCAGCAAATATGGCAACAAGTGCTGGATCATAGAAGATCGGCAGAAGAGAGACCTTGGAATCACCGCAGCTATGGTTGCCATTATTGCTATCTCTGCCACCACAGATACTGCTGCCGGAGTTGCTCTCTCCCAGACTGTGCAGATGGCTGAGACTGTCAACCAGCTAGCTAAAAGTCAGCAATGCTTTGGACATTCAAAATGATCTTAATGGACATATTCAATTGGGCATATTGACCTTGAACCAACAAGTGGCTCTGGTTCAGGAGCAAGTGGACTATCTTTGGACTTTTCAACAGTTTGTCATGTTATATGCGTTATTCATGGCACTGTATTGCATGCTTCTGCTACTGTTATGGAACTCAACCATCATATGAGAGGGGTTTGGAATAATTTTGCCAACCAGTTAGTGCATGTTAGATGGTTGCAGCACTGGTCTGGCTCGTTGGCACTGTCAGTCCTGGGGATATTTGGTTTAGGGCTATGTGTCTGGGTAGCCACAGACGGGCAATACTTTGGGGGCAGGATGCCACCTAAGACAGGGAAGATTAGAGGGCTATTCCCCATGAGAGGCAAGGTATTCCACCCAAAGTAACAAGACAAGCACCATTTATTTTATAAAATAAAATGGGGGGGGGAGTTGTAATCTAGCTGCCCTCACTCCCCCAGACCTATAGTGGAACTTCCTTGTGATCTGTAATTGACAAGGATGTTTGTGTTCTTTCTGGTCTGTGGTTTTCCACAGAAGCAGTAGAGGTATAAAAGGCTTTAGTTCAGGGCAAAATAAAGGTTGCTGTTCTTCCACCTGAAAAGAAGCCGCCATGTCTCAATCCAGACATCCTCCGCCAGTCTTGGCATCCAGGCTGCGCTGGCTGCAGCAACCTGAGATGAGTTTCTTTATAGGGATTTACTTTGGTTGCTGACTGATGCAAGAAGATTCAGATCATTGTAGGCACCATCATTCCCTGGCCAGGAGCTCCTGGACAGTAAGCAAAAAGAAAGCCAGCAAGTAAACAAGGAGGCCTGCATGAATTTATTTCCTTCTCTTCTTGCTTGTAGGTGTGATGTGGCTAGCTGCTTGAGTTTCTGCCTTGGCTTACCTTTGGCAATGGACTATAACTCAGAATTGCCAACCAAATGAACCCTTTGCAGCCTTAGTTGCTTTTGGTCAGGATATTTGAACACTGTCACAGAAATGAAACTAGAGCAAGGAGTTTATAGAAATAGGGAAACAGGTGTTTGCTAATAAATCTTGCTCTGCATTAACCATTATTTTTCTCAGAGAACCATGGCAACTAATATCTTTTTATTAATATGAATTATCTATAGAAATGGAACCAGTTGAAGACAGATGATACACGAATATAGACGAGACATACGGAAAGAAGTTTTCTACATGGCTTCTGTCAAAATTAAGCAAAGCCAGAGACTAAAGTGGTGAAGACAGACTTTAATTAGTGATAGTCAGTTAATTAGATTTCTATTGCTGAGATAAACATGGACAGAACCCAATTTGGGGAGGAAAGAGTTTATTTCTGCTTATAATTCTCAGGTCACATTCTGTCACTTAGGCAAGTCAGGGCAGGAAGTCAAGGCAGGAACCTGGAGGCAGGAACTGAAACAGAGGCCATGGAGGGGTGTTGCTTACTAGCTTGTTGCTCGGAGCTAACTCAGCCTGCTTTCTTATACAATACCAGACCTCCTGTCCAGAGGTAACACCATCTCTGTGAGATAAGTCCTACCACATCAACCGTTAATCAAGAAGATGTCCCACAGATTTGCCCACAGGCCAGTTTGGTGGGAGCATTTCTCTGTTGAGGTTCTCTCTTCCCAAATGACTAGTCTGTGTCAAGCAGACATAAAAGCTGTTGCAACAGAGAAAGGGCCCATTGCCAACTGAATTTAAGTTAGATTTGAACACAGGTGGCCAGGTATTGTAAAACGAGCCTAAGAGTGAGAAACGGAGCTCAGTGGGATCAGTAAATGAAACACTGCCAAACTCACGAAAGGTATTTATAATGCAGTTAGGAATTGTTTGGTCTAGTAAAGTAGGGGTAGAAGGTTTTCTACTTGAGCCCCAGGAAGTTGGGTAGGTTTCCAGTACCAGGTGTGATTTCTCGCCTGTTGAGCACAACTCAGTCCAATTATACCACTTTTAGTTACCATTAAAACATTACCACCACTATTGCACCCTGAGAACCACCCCCTAGTTTGTTATCCAACACTAATTAATCAGTCCTGAAATAACATACGCACAAGTAACACTAACCAAAGCAAGCTATATTTATATATTTATACATATATTATATATACATATATAATTGTAACAACAATTAAATAAATAAAGGACCTGAATTTTAGAGGGATCAAGAGCAGGAAGGGCATGAGAGGGGTTGGAGGAAAAAGGAAGGGGAGAAGGAAGTGATACAATTAAATTATAATTTCAAAAGTAAAAAGATGGAAAAGAAAACCTGAGAGGTGGTGTAGTCCATGGAAAACCTACCCAACTTTCCTTTTGTAAATCACTTATGAAAGCTGTGCTGTGAGAAGGAGAGCTAGGACTACAGTTCCCATGGGTCACCCAGAGTTATTCTAGGGACGGAGTCTTGAAAATTTAGAAACCAAGTCAGTATTTGCTCAAGTCAAGGTTAAGATCTGGTTCAGAAGGAGCTCGTAGGTGACTTGTCCTAATTCTAAGTAGAGCAGCACCCCCATTGCCCATTGGCCACCTGCTGGGATCATTTCATTGACAGGAAGCTTCTACTCACAAAAATTATTTATGCACCTGAAGAGTCACCAAAGCTAGAAAGCCAACCCAGCTAGAATAAAATAATAATATGTGTCTTCCTTTCACTTGTTCTCAGCAAAGTGACATATGGCCAAGCCTCTTCTCCGTGCACCATCCATAATTCAAACAGAAGTGCTGCCTGCTTCCTCATTAGCTAAATTGTATTCATTGCAGAAAGCAGCTTCGGAAGCAGTATTGATCAGCAGGAAGCAAGATGGAAAAAAATTAACACAACTTGAAAAACTCCATTCTCTGGAGTGTAACTCGCCATCTGGGAGTGAATTATTAGGAAAGAGACAAGGAAGAAGTGTCTGTATATCACCTTTCCATTTCCATATACAAGTCAGCCCTCATTAATCAGTTTCAACAGTGTAGATTCCGAGATAACTCAGAAATGACCTGTGCGTTCTTGCCAGAGAGGAGGTTTGTGCCTAGCATTTAACTTGAGACCTTCAAATTGCCAACTTAACCAGATGTGTTTTCTTCCTCTTTAATTGTTTTGTGTGTAACCCTGTCATAGTACCTGTGATGTCAATGTCGGTGGTAGACAAAACAGGCATATTTATTTCATTGTTTGAAATTCCCCCATTTCAGTTGCCTTGATAATTAATTGAATGTGCCCTTCTTCGTTTTTAACTAAAATCATCTTACTGGATAAGAACAATTTTCTGGTCTATCTTCAATAGTTTTCTTCAGCCCAAATAACTAACAACCCTTTTTGCTTCTTTTATTTCTGTGTGTGTACATGTTTATGTAGGGGTACACATATGCCTGTGAGTAAGTCTATGCATACATGCAGTATGCATGCATGCGTGTGTGTGTGTGTGTGTGTGTGTGTATACACATATACACACACGCCAGATATGAACCTCAGACCTCCTTCTTCAGGAAGCTGTCAGCCTTTTTTGCCAGGTTCTCCAACAGAATTTTCAGAATTTGGCTAAGGTGACTGGCCACCAAGCCCTACTAACCCACCCTCTAACCCACTGGGATTATAAATACACACCCACCATTTCCACATGGCTTCCAGTGAAGGAGCTCAGTCCTCAAGATTACAGAGCTAGAACTTTACCCACTGAGCCATTGCCTCAGCTCCACTTTAAATAAGTGGTCTAGGTGAAAACACAGAAAAACAAGGTCCTCACATAACCAGCTCCCTACAAATTCACGCAAAAATTACCACATTAAACACTTGTTAGTGAAGACGTGTGCTATCACTCTTGTTGTGTCTTCTAATAACTGAACAATTACCCCTCTGCGAGTAAAATAGAATTTTACTCTCCTAAATCCATTATCCAAGTTATTTTTAATAATTTTCTATTTACTTGAGTTTCAAAATTGTTTTTATATTACTGTTGGTTTGTTTGCTTGCCTATAATCAGTTCACCTCCTTAGATGAAGCCTAAATGGGCTGAATAAAGATGCAAATGGTTTCTAAAGAATATGAATTGACCCAAATAATTGAGAGAAACTTGCAGTTAATGAGAAAGGGGCTCTATCAGGAGGCAGGAACAGTCATGGGAGGTAAATAGCATGTAATGAATCATTTTTTTCCATTCACACTTGTGTGTTTGTTATAAATTTCCAATTTGTTGTGAAGCGATTTCAAAATGAAGCTAATTATCAAATATAGAGCAATGTTCTTATTGCAGCAAATAGTTAATATATCTCAACATGTCAACACAGTGTGTTGGAGAAAATCAAATAAGAAATCAGACTCGAGTTGCTGCCATCTGAGAGATGGATATGTGTTCTTGAGTGGAAAATAGAGAGTAGTAGATACACTTTGACCGTTTCCTAAGGCTGCCAAGGCAAGACACAGATTCACAGACATAAAACAAAATGAAGCTGTTTTCTTTCCAAAGAAAAAAGAAAATGAAGGTGTACTCAGGCCTGCAGCCCTCTCAGAGGCCGTGGGTAGGGACCTTCCTGATTCTTCCAGCCTTGAGCTGAGCTGGCCACCCATTACAATCACTTCCTGACATCCCTCCACCATCTGCTACCATCTTTGCACAGGGATACTCACTGCATTTCACGATGTCCTCTTATCTTATAGAAATGTTGAGTCACTGGACTTAGGGCTCAGTCTAATCTAATATCACCCCATTCTTCCTTATTTATAGTCATAAGCACCCTATTTTCATCTCAGAAGGAGGCCCTGTAAGCTAAGGGAAGAAAGAGTAAATGTGACATCAGGTGTCATTAAAACAGGCTCTATGTAGACTTTCGCTATCTGGTCCAGACGTCTTCCCCTACCGCACTCTCTCTTCTCTCAGCCCAAACACTATTTACCTTGGTCACCCCAGGCTTCTTACTTCTGCAGGAACATATGTCAGGGAATCTTCTTTGCTCTGTGGATCAGTAAGGGAAAAGTTTGTCTCCTCAGTTCTCACTGAGGCCTCAAAGTTGGCACAATGGGGCTACTGTGCTCTTATGCCCCATAGATGGAAGCTAGGCTAAGCATACCCTCTGCCACAGCTACCAAGAACGTAAAGCAAGCCCTTTACCCTTTGTGCCAAGCTCCCACCAACCTGTCCACAAAGGAAGCCCAGGAACCCATTAGACAAACTGATTGAAGTGATTTTTATTTTTTCCATCTAGAAGCGTGAGTGCAGGCATTTCTCCTCCTCTCCCCATGTAGGTGAACACAGCTCTCAGGGTTCTCACTCCGCCTCTGTCGCGGGGTTCCAGAGCATGCAGTGAGTGATAGTTGGTCAACTGACCTGACACTTAAGGAGCAGGAGGGCACAGGATTGATGAGGGTGCCTGCCTGGAGGGCAGAGGCTAGCTGGCAGCAGCGCCTCCTCAGCAGTGCAGTGGAGGCAGCTGGATTAGTCGTGTCCCAAACAAGCTCTTTGAGAGGAGGTCTTCCAGGAAGGTTGACACCAGCTGGAAGGACCAGGGCATCTCACCAGAACAAGGACTGTGGGGGAAAGGAACTCATCCACAAGGTTATACACTGGCCTGCTTAGCAAAGACTGCAGCAGTAAAAAAAAAAAAAAAAAAACCCAAGACACTATTCTAGGAAGTTCCCCAAAAGCCCTGAGGGGAAAGGCAGCATTTAGACATGACATGCCAAAGAGCATTCTCAAGTAACGAAGAAGGATGCCTGTAGCTACAGAAAACTGCCCTGTGCTTTCCCCTGTATCATTGTGCAAAGTAGAGGGGAGAGGCAGCCAACTTTACAGTGTTAGGGAATGTGATAGGTTAGCTGATAGGATAAACTGGGGGAAGCTATGGGACTATCTATCTATCTATCTATCTATCTATCTATCTATCCTTCTATCTATCTACCCATATATAACTTTTATATACACATATATAACATATATATATTGTATATATATATATCTATATATATATACACACACACATATATAAAAAAAAACCTTTCACCTTAACTTACAACAAAGACTTCTTTCTCACCCAGTCCCATCTCATGGTAATGGCTTCTTTGGGCACATCAAAAAGAAATCTTTTTCTAGGCAAAGTGTAAACTTACCCTATGGCACCCACATAGAAGTCACACACTTCATCATCTAGTCTCCAGGTAGGTACCAACATTTTACCTGTTCTAAGAAGTCAAAAAAAATTGAGAGCATCCCTAAGGACCACTAAAATAAGCACAGACAAAAGACAAGATTTCTTTTTGTTCACCTAAGCCAGCTGCAAGGCAGCTGGACACAGTTATTCTGAAAACAGTGGTGGTATGAATTGCAGACTACAAAAAGTCCCTGAGTTTGGAATCCTTCATCACACCTCAGGTTTCTGAATACAGCTGACAAAGACCTGAGAAAACTTTCTGAAGATCACATGATTTGGGAGATGGGATAATGGTGTGATGAGCTTCGTGATAGAGAAAGATTTTGAACAACACTCCATCAAGCTGTTTCACAGGTTAATTATGGCTTTCCATTTTCACTTGCTTTCTGTTACTTCTATTCAGGTTTTCTACATAGGAATATTTCTGTGGTTGCTTGAACACCTAAGGAATTTGCTGCTCCCTCAGTAAAGATTTTCTTCTGTTAACCAAATCGTGAAAAATATCTTCCCTGGGATCACCCTTCCATGCTGGACTGGATGCTTTATCTAGCAGATGGATTAAGTGTCTTGCAGTGTGAAGGAAGAGCTGTCTGTGTTCCTTATACATTCATTCCATCACTCACCTCACGTATCTATTATCTGCCTCCTGATGGCAAAGCATGAACTAGACAGGACGGAGAGAAACAGAGTTCTCAGTACCCTTGTGGGTATTTGTCCATTTTAGAGGAAATGTGGGCAAGAGGCCCTAGGGCAGATGTTCGTTAGTGGGGTAGATTTATTATGTCAGCATTGAGGCAGGTATGCTTTGCAGGCCATAGGAATTGGAAAAGGTAGTGGAAATGAAGGTGAAGGGGACATTGCAGAGAGATGCTGTCTATCAAATACATGAGAGTCATCTACATGTGACATCTGTGGATTAGCATGTCAAAACAATGTATGGTATGTGCATGTGTGAAAAGGTACCTTTCCAATATTTTAGAAAATGTGTAAAGCACCAACATGTGAATGTCAGTTCCATGAGACTAGAAACATTCTCCACTCACTGAAGAGTCTAGAACAATGTTTAGTGCATAACAAAAATATGCTCCACTAGTTCTTATGAAAACCCAAATAAATGAATGAGACCAAAGATCAGACACAGGAAAACAACAGAAACAAACAGAAAGGCAGGCCGTGGAGAAAGTGCTTGACTTAGGAGTGGAACTCAGAGTTCTGGCTTCAGAGTCTTCACTCTTCTAGAATGTTTTCAAAAAGTAAAACAGTTGTAATAGGAAGTCCTGGATGCACATAGTTGAGCAAGTCTATCATCAGGTCAAATCTGCTTTCCTGCAGATGATCTCATGAGATTGCTCTAAGGGATAGAGGGAGTCAGAGCAAGTGATCTTGCTCTTTAATCAAGCACTGACATGCAGTGAAGGTGCTAAGTCCTTTATCACTTCTGTCGGTTACAAACACACGTTCACACAAAGCTCACATACACAGGACAGAGGAGAAAAAGAATGAGAACAGGAGGAAAGGAAAGGAAATAAAGACAGAAGGAAAACACAGATCTAACTTCCCTAAAGCGCTGCCTTTTAAAGCCAATCACACCAGTACTTATACACACTTACCTTAATGGATATTTTACTTGTATAATTTTGAACAATTTTTGAACAATTTTGAACAATTACAAAATGTCAAACAGTGGTATTACTGAAAAGCTAATTACAAATGATATTAGTGAAAAGTCACAGGAGGAATCTGTAAGTCTGAGCTTTTTGACCTGTCTGTCCCTACTCTCTAATGAGTGTCCCAATCTGAAGACTCTGGATGCTCCAGTGATGGCTTGAAGGTGGTCTAGAGGGCACGCCATAGGATTTGACTTTCCTAGAGCACAGTGGTCAAAATAAGAGTCATTTGTTCATAGCTGCTCTGACTCAAAATAATCACACATAAACTATAATGTTTGCAATACTGTTTGGCCAATAGCTTAAGCATATTTCTGGCTACTCTTATATCTTAAATTACCCATTTCTATTAATCTGTGTATTACTATGTGGCTGTGGGTGACCAGCAAGGTTCCAACACATCTGTTTCTAGTGCATCTGTCTCCTATAGTGACTACACGATTTCTCCCTGACTCCACCTACTCTCTATATATCTCTTTCAGCCTGCCAAAAGCAGCTTCTTTATTAACCAATGGCAATAAAACATATTCACAGAATACATCACCTCCCACATCAGTAAGCCTTGACAATGAAAGACCCATGATTGAAAGTTCAATATCAGTTCCCAAAAGACATGTTGACATCATATGTCCACTATCTATGAAGTTGACCATGTTTGGAAATGGGGTATTTGTAGATTAAATCAAGATGAAGTCATTATGGTAGAATTTAATCTAATATAACAGTGAACATGCTAGAAGACAGTACAAACACACACACACACACAGAGAGAGAGAGAGAGAGAGAGAGAGAGAGAGAGAGAGAGAGAGAACACTGAGGATAGAGACAGTGGTTAGCATGTTGTACCTAAAAGCCCAGAAACACACAAAACATTTAGCAATCTCAGAAGTTAAAAGAAAGGCACAGAATAAAGTCTTCCCAGGGGACATCTGACACAGTATAATCCTACTGACTATTCTCTTTGACATCTAACCTTAAGAAAAGAAAGCATGCATTAGTAATTTTAGGAGCTGGTGAGATGGTTCACTTAAAGAACTGTGTCCATGCCAAGTTTGATTCCCAGGACCCATAGTAGAGAATTGATTCCTGCAAAGTGTCCTGTTACTTCCATATGCACACTGAGTCATGCAAGCCCCCCATAGCAACCACAAATAAATAAATAAAAGGTAATAAAACACTTTAAATTATATTATTTAAAGTTATCTGACATCATGGCCCTTTATGATTTCTGTGAAACTAACATAATCAGTTTCTTAGTCTATTTTTCATTACCAGAATTAAATAACTAACTTTACAAAAAATGGGTTGGTTTAGCTAAGAGTTCTAGAGATTCAAGGCATGGTATTAGTCTCAGGACCATCTTGACTCTATTACATTAATATGGGAGTATGTTTCTGAGGGAAATAGCACATCCAAACATGAAGGAAGAGTGTCACTGGGGTACCCCAACCCCTGTGAATGTGGTACTACCAGTTAGCCTAAAGTCCTCCTGCTTCTTAACATCGCAACATGTGAGCCTCTGGGGGACAGACAAACACACATATACAGATGGGCAGACTGATATCCAAACAAAAGCAAGTGAGGACATTGATCCAGGCAGTAAGGTACCATGAGTACAGAGCTCCTGGACCTGGGTCTGGTTTTGTTTTGGGGTTCCACAATCATGCTGACCTATTAGCATTTCTTTCCTCTTGCTTTCTGTCTGATGCCCATGCTTCAGATCTATTGATCACCCAACCTTTGAGACCATCATACTTCTTTCTAATCTTCCTGACTGGCTTTGTGTGTTTATTGATCCCCAGTGCATCGATATCCATGGTTCAAAGCCCAGCTTCACCAAATGTATGTCATGTGGTTATGATTGAACTAATGAATGCTTTCATTTCTCATAACTACAAAATTATACACAATAGTCCTTTTGAATATTATGTGAGGTCATCTATGTTAAAAAAGAAAAAGTAACCCAGAAAACCTGTTCCAGACTGCTTAAATGACTTTCCCAAGGTAAAAAGGATTGAGAAAACAAGCCTGAGATTTCCAAATAAATCTAATTTTTTTCTGTCTTTATCACAGCTTATACATCATTTTAAAATTCAGGAATTTGCATTGTTCTCTAGGATACAGTACATGGAGGTGCGTGTATATTTGTTTCCAGTGTGAACTCAAGCTCTTCTTCACTGCTGATTCTCACTTTCAATCATCAGTCCCCACATTTAAGAGAAGGAAATTAAAAGGTAAAATAATAGTCATAGAACCAATGGAAAGAGATAACTAACACTTTGATTACCCTGTTTGAAATGCTATGCTACTTCAGGGTGTGGGGAGGAGTTTTAGAGGGAAGTAGTCAAAAAATTAGCCAAGGTTAAATCATCAGTGTGAATGCAGCCACACTGAACAGATTACAGCATTTAGAGGGAGGTTCTACACAGGATGGGGGGAAAATGCTATAAAATTAAAATTAATGAGAATAAGTTTGACATTTACATGTTAGTTTAAATTAATGTGGGTATGAAGAAAATGGCATGTCCTGCAGTACCAAGAGATCATCTGGAGGGGTAAGTGTGTGCCCACCCAGCCGACCGGATGCCCCGGGAACGGAGTACAGGCACCCTCCAATCCCCTAAACTTTCTGGCCATTCAGCAGGGCTTCTCCCCAGCTACTGGCTTTCTCTATTTATCCCCTTCCAGCTTGCCCCCAAGCATCCCTTTTCATCTGCGAGGTCATAGGATCCCCCAACTCAGCCTGCTTCAGGGCTGAGGGTCTGGGGACACAGCAGTGAGTGCAACTGCTGCAGGGGATTCTTTGTTCCACGGAGCCTGCAGCTAGCAAGCCCGCCCTTTTATCTGCGAGGTCCCTGGACAGCAAGTGGCCCGGCTTCTGTACCAGGAGATCCATCCAGAGGGGTAAGTGTGTGCCCACCTGGCCGGCCGGACGCACTGGGAACCGAGTATAGGCTACCCTCCAATCACCCAAACTTTATGGACATTCAGTGGACCTTCTTCCCGGCTACTGGCTATCTCTACTTATCCCATCCCAGCTTGCCTCCAAGCACTCCTTTCCACCTTAGATCCACCACCACAGCCTACTTCAGGGTATAGGGGATCTGAGAGCCAGCTCCAGAGCTGAGGGGACCTAAGAGAGGGCAGACCAAGAAAAACCACCAAGTACACAGTTAGCCACAGCAAAGATAAGACTCTCCTGACCGCATTTGAAGGAAGAGATGGGCAGGCACCAATGCAAGAATTCCTCCAACAATCTGAAAAGCAACATGATAACACGAGAACCCAGTGAACATGCAACAGGAAGACTTGTACACCCTAATCCAGAAGAAGAAGAAGAAATAGACTTTAAACGTAACATTATGAAAGTGCTAGAGACCATTAAACAGGATGTGCAAAACTCCCTTAAAGAAATGGATGAGAAGACTAACAAAAAGTTAGAAGAAATGAATAAACCCCTTAAAGATACCCAAGAGAACCAAGAAAAAGCAATCAAACAGGTAATGGAAACAGTTCAAGACTTGAAAACTGAAATAGAGGCAATGAAGAAAACACAAACCGAGGGATGGCAGGATATGGAAAATCTGGGTAAACAAACAGGAACTACAGAGACAAGTATAACCAACAGAATATAAGAGATAGAAGAAAGAATCTCAGATGCTGAAGATACTATAGAGGAAATAAACGCATTGATCAAAGAAAACAACAAATCCAACAAATAATTAACACAAAACATCCAGGAAATCTGGGACACCATGAAAAGACCAAACCTAAGAATAATAGGGGCAGAAGAAGGAGAAGAATTATAGCTCAAAGGCCCAGAAAACATATTCAAAAAAATATTAGAAGAAAACTTTACCAACCTAAAGAAGGATATTCCTATGAAGGTACAAGAAACATACAGAACACCGAATAGACTGGATCAAAAAAAAAAATCCCCTCACCATATAATAATCAAAACACAAAACATACAGAATAAAGAAAGAATATTAAGAGCTGCAAAGGAAAAAGGTCAAGTTTATAAAGGTAAACCTATCAGAATTACACCTGACTTCTCTATGGAAACCATAAAAGCCAGAAAGTCATGGATAGATGTGCTGCAGACACTAAGAGACCATGGATGCAAGCCCAGACTAATATACCCAGCAAAGCTTCTTTTACCATCGATGGAGAAAACAAGATTTTCCAGGATAAAAACAAATTTAAGCTGTACATAGCCACAAACCCAGCCTTACAAAGTACTAGAAGGAAAACCACAACCCAAGGAAGCCAACAACACCCACAATAACTCAGACATCTAACATCCCTCCACCAGCACAACTGAAAGAAGGGAAACACACAAACTCTACCACCAAAAAAATAAAATAAAATAACCGGAGTTAACAACCTCTGGTCATTAATATCACTTAATATCAATGGACTCAATTCACCTATAAAAAGGCACAGGTTAAGAGAATGGATACAAAAACAGGAACCAACATTCTGCTGTTTACAAGAAACACACCTCAACTACAAAGACAGACATTACCTCAGAGTAAAGGGTTGGGAAAAGGTTTTTCAAACAAATGGACCTAAGAAACAAGTGGGTGTGGCTATATTAATATCTAACAAGATTGACTTCAAACTAAAACCAATCATAAGAGATAGAGATGGACACTTTATACTCATAACAGGAACAATTCACCAGGATGAAGTCTCATTCCTGAATACCTATGCCCCTAATATAAAAGCACCCACATATGTAAAAGAAACATTACTAGAACTCAAAGGATACATCAAAGCCCACACACTGATACTAGGAGATTTCAACACTCCTTTCTCACCAATGGACAGGTCAACCAGACAGAAAACTAACAGAGAAATAAGAGAACTAACGGAGGTAATGAATCAAATGGACTTAACAGACATCTATAGAACATTACACACAAATAGGAAAGAATATACCTTCTTCTCAGCATCTCATGGAACCTTCTTGAAAATGGATCACCAACTCGGTAACAAAGCAAACATTCACAGACATAATAATTTTAGTAACCCTCTATGTCTTATCGAATCACCATGGAATAAACTTAGAATTTAACAACAATTCTACCCCCCAGAAAGCCTACAAACTCATGGAAACTGAACAGTCAACTACTGAACCACCCCTGGGTCAATGAAGAAATAAAGAAATTAAAGTCTTCCTTGAATTCAACAAAAATAAAGACACAACATACCCAAACCTATGGGACACTATGAAAGCAGTGCTAAGAGGAAAGTTCATAGCAATAAGTGCCCACATTAAAAAAAAAAAAAAACAGAGAAAGCTCACATTACAGACTTAACAGCACAGCTGAAAGCTCTAGAAAAAAAAGAAGCAGACTCACCTAGGAGGAGTAGAAAACTGAAAATAATCAAACTGAGAGCTGAAATCAACAAAATAGAAACACAGAAAACAATCCAAAGAATCAATGAAACAAAGAGCTGGTTCTTTGAGAAAATCAACAAGATTGACAAACCCCTATCCAAACTAATCAAAAGGCAGAGAGAGAACATGCAAATTAATAAGATCAGAAATGAAAAGGGGGACATAAAAACAGACACTGAGGAAATTCAGAGAATCATTAGGTGTTACTACAAAAGCCTTTAAGCCACAAAGTTGGAAAATGTAAAAGAAATGGACATTTTTTTTTAGATAAATACCATATACCAAAATTAAATCAAGACCAGGTGAACAATTTAAATAGACCTATAAGTCGTGAGGAAATAGAAGCTGTCATCAAAAACCTTCCAAACAAAAAAAGCCCAGGACCAGATGGTTTTAATGCAGAATTTTACCAGAACTTCCAAGAAGAGCTAATATCTATACTCCTTAATGTGTTTCACATAATAGAAACAGAAGAGTCATTGTCAAAGTCTTTTTATAAAGCTACAGTTACCCTGATACCAAAACCACACAAAGACTCAACCAAGAAAGAGAATTACGGACAAATCTCGCTCATGAACATCAATGCAAAAATTCTCAATAAAATACTGGCAAACTGAACACATCAAAAAAATCATCCATTATGATCAAGTAGGCTTCATTCCAGAGATACAAGCCTGGTTCAACATACAAAAATCTATCAATGTAATCCATCATATAAATAAACTGAAAGAAAAAAACCATATGATCATTTCATTAGATGCTGCAAAAGCATTTGACAAAATTCAACACCCCTTTATGATAAAGGTCTTGGAGAGATTAGGGATACAAGGATCATATCTAAATATAATAAAAGCAATATACAGCAAGCTAACAGCTAACATCAAATTAAATGGAGAAAAACTTAAAGCCATTCCACTAAAATCAGGAACAAGACAAGGCTGTCCACTCTCCCTGTATCTCTCCAACATAGTGCTTGAAGTTCTAGCAATAGCAATAAGACAACATAAGGAGATCAAGGGGATTCGAATTGGAAAGGAAGAAGTCAAACTTTCGTTATTTGCAGAGGATATAACAGTGTACATTAGTGACCCCAAAAACTCTACCAAAGAACTCCTACAGCTGAAAATACCTTCAGTGATGTGGCAGGATACAAGATCAACTCAAAAAAATAATCAGTATACACAATTATACACAAAGGATAGAGAAGCAGAGTGAGAAATCAGAGAAACTTCACCTTTCATGATAGCCACAAATAGCATAAAGTATCTTGGGGTAACACTAAACAAGGAAGTGAAAGATCTATTTGACAAGAACTTTAAGGCTTTGAAGAAAGAAATTGAAGAGGACACCAGAAAATGGAAGGATCACTCATGCTCATGGATTGGTAGCATCAACATAGTAAAAATGGCAATTCTACCAAAGGCAATCTATAAATCCAATGCAATCCCCATCAAAATCCCAACAAAATTCTTCACAGACCTTGAGAGAACAATAATCAACTTTATATGGAAAAACAAAAAACCCAGGATAGCCAAAACAATCCTATACAACAAAGGAACTTCCAGAGGCATTACCATCCCTGACTTCAAACTCTATTACAGAGCTACAATAATGAAAACAGCTTGGTATTAGCATAAAAAGAGACAGTGATGAATGGAATCTAATTGAAGACCCGGATATTAATCCACAAACCTATGAAAACCTGATTTTCGACAAAGGAGCTAAAATTATACAATGGAAGAAAGAAAGCATCTTCAACAAATGGTGCTGGCATAACTGGATGTCAACCTGTAGAAGAATGAAAAAAGATCCTTATCTATCACCATGCACAAAAATCAAGTCCAAATGGATTAAAGACCTCAATATAAATCCGACCACACTGAACCTGATAGAAGAGAAAATGGGAAGTAGACTGCAACCCATGGGCACAGGAGACCACTTCCTATGTATAACCCCAGTAGCACAGACAATAAGAGCAACAATGAATAAATGGGACCTCCTGAAACTGAGAAGCTTCCGTAAAGCAAAGGACACTGTCATTAAGACAAAAAGGCAACCTACTGAATGGGAGAAGGTCTTCACTAACCTCACATCAGACAAAGGTCTGATCTCCAAATTATATAAAGAACTCAAGAAATTAGACATTAAAATTCTAATTAACCCAATTAAAAAATGGGGTACTGAACTAAACAGAGAATTCTCAAGAGAAGAATTTCAAATGGCCAAAAGACACTTAAAGTCATGTTCAACTTCCTTAGCTATCAGGGAAATGCAAATCAAAACAACTTTGAGATACCATCTTATACCTGCCAGAATGGCTAAAATCAAAAACACCAATGATAGCCTATGCTGGAGAGGGATGTGGAGTAAGGGGAACACTCATCCATTGCTGGTGGGAATGCAAACTTGTGCAACCACTTTGGAAATCAGTGTGGTGGTTTCTCAGGAAATTGGAAATCAACCTACCTCAGGATCCAGCAATACCACTCTTGGGAATATACCCAAGAGATGCCCAATCATACTACAAAAGCATTTATTCAACTATGTTCATAGCAGCATTATTTGTAATAGCCAGAACCTGGAAACAACCTAGATGCCCTACAATGGAAGAATGGATAAAGAAACTATGCAATATATACACATGAGAGTACTACTCAGCAGTAAAAAAAACAATGACATCTTGACTTTTGCAAGCAAATGGATGGAAATAGAAAACACTATCCTGAGTGAGATAACCCAGACCCAAAAAGATGAATATGGTATGTACTTACTCATTAGTGGACCCTAGCCATAAACAAAGGACATTAAGCCTATAGTTCACAAGCCTAGAGAAGCCAAATAGCAAGGTGAACCCAAAGAAAAACATATATAGATCCTTCTGAAAATTAGAAGCAAACAAGATCACCTGGCAAAAGTTGGGAGCATGTGGTTGGAGGTAGGAGTGGGGGTGGGGTTAGGGGAAGGGGAGAGTGGGAGAGAGAAGGGAGAAGGGAAGGATTGGGGAGAGCTTGGGGGAGTGCGAGGGTGGAGATGGAGGAAGGGTGGAGATAGGAGCAGGGAAGAAGATATCTACATTAAGGAAGCCATTTTAGGGTTGGTAAGAGATTTGGCTCTAGAGGGGATCCCAGGTGTCCCCGGGGATGTCCCCAGCTAGGTCCTTGGGCAGCAGAGGAGAGGGTGCCTGAACTGGCCTTGCTCCACCATCACACTGATGATTATCTTGAATATCACCATAGAATCTTCATCTGGTGATGGGTGGAGATAGAGACAGAGACCCACATCAGAGCAATGGACTGAGATTCCAAGGTCCACTTGAAGAGCAGAAGGAGGGAGAAGATGAGCAAGGAAGTCAGGACCACGAGGGGTTGGTCCACCCACTGAGACAGTGTACCTGATCTAATGGGAGCTCACCAAATCCAGCTGGACTGGGACTGAACGAGCATATAATCAAACCAGACTCACTGAATGTGGCTGACAATGGGGGCGGACTGAGAAGCCATCGATAATGGCACTGGGACCTGTTTCTACTGCATGTACTGTTTTTTTGGGACCCTAATCTATTTGGATGCACACCTTCCTAGGCCTGGATGGAGGGGGGAGGGCCTTATACTTCCCACAGGGCAGGGTACCCTGCTCTCTTTTAAGGATGGAGGGGGAGGGAGGAGGGGGAGTGGAGGAGCAGGAGGGGAATGGGAGGAGTGGAGGAAGTGGAAATTTTTGAATGAACAATAAAATAAAAAAAAGAAAATGTCATGTCCTCATGTGGAATAGAAGGTAGGAGGGAGAAAGGATGGGACTTGAACTAATTTCTTCTTCATGTCTGGAAGCAACATGGAGCGGCTTCTGAAGCCTTTGTGTGTGAACTCATACTTGTACGTCAGGATCAAGCTTAGTAAACCTTCTCTATACCTCACCCTCCCGGGTTTTTGTTTTGCATTTGTTTGTTTGTTTAAGTCTGCCTTATTTTTTGCTGGTGCTGAGAACTAATCCCACCTTGAAGCAGAAATCATAAAACAAGGCGGTGAATGAAAAGGCGAAGACAGAGAGGCCTGGCATTTGCACGTGTCTCCATGAAGGTCAGGGACGCTGAGTGTTTCTGGCTTTTTCAGTCTCCATTTGTCTCTACAGCTAAGAGAAGAACATTACCACCGTCCTGGAGAAAGAACCTCATGCAGTTAGACGTGCTGCCGTGTCTGGTGACTGCACAGTGTGTCCCTCTACAGGTGTCCCAGTTTCAAGCAAAGGCAGATGCTTAACGAAAAGTTTCCTCAAGGGGCGCTGTAAGATCAATATGTCAAAGGGCTGTCTGAATTCCTGTTTATTGTAGTGATGTTCACAAGATCCAGTATACGGAATCAGCCTACGTGCTCATCAAGGGATGAGCGAAGAAAGCAAGGTCTGTGTAGAGTGCATTGTCATTCAGCTGTAGATAGCATGAAAACCCTGTTGATTGCTACAGCATCCATAAGCATCTGGCACAGAGAGACGCACACCACAGGACCTCACATGTGTGGAATGTGAAAATGGAGAGTTCATAGAATTAGAGAGTGGAATAGCTGCGGTGGCTCCTGGGGTGAGGCAAGGCAACATGTTGGTCAAAAGATAAGTAATTACAATCAGATTGGAGGGCTGTGTGTAAGGGAGCGGTCACACAGAGTAGCAACCGGCCTTCCGGATGATGTATTTTATTTCTGAAATTGTAGAGATTGCTGTTACACGGTCTCTCGGCATGATCACCTCATGAGCTGATCCATTTGTTCGTTAGCTTGATTTAACCATCCCGCAGTGTATACATATTTCAGAGCCTCAAATGAACCATACACACAATTTTATTAACCCAAAAATAGTTTTAAAATATAACATGGGCAACTCGTTCACGTGGCGCAGAGGCAAAAAGTGAACTCATGCGCAGACTGGTGACCAGATCCTGGAGTCTGCTAAGACATCTGCTACTGCCATCAAAGGCCCAGAAGAAAGGGCCCCGTCAGCTCTTGTGTGTTCACTGCTGCCCTGAGAAGTCCCACTTGACCACCTCTAGATTCCAACAAGTCCAGTTCAGTCCCATCAAAGAGAAACTCTAAAACCTTCATGTCTGGTCTTATGCAGGGGTCATTCTGACATTGCCTTCCTGCTCCTCCAAATCATTATCTCAGTCATTTAGCAGCTTCCACACTTGAGGACAACACCAGCAAGATTAGGCTCAGAGAACTCTCCCCTGAGACTCTTCATCTGCCCTCCCTTCCCCCACTAGATGATCAGCTCATGAGGCATACATGACTGGATCATTACTGTGAACCTATGACAGAATATGACAGCAAGGGTGTTCAGCAAGAGTCTGTGCACACAAGTGGAAAATAGAGTCAACATTCTGTTTGGGAGCCCTCTCCTCTGAAAGAGATGAACAGACAGGGGCCCAGAAAGTCTGACTCTGACTGAAAGGATTGCTCCTGGGATTAGTTGCCATTAGGCTGGTGGGAAGAATTCAGGTCCTGACTCAAGAGAAAGATTAAGCTTCAGGTGTAAAATAAATAAGGGTAAAGAGACCACACTGCCCAGAGAGATGTGGAACTTTAGAGCCAGAGCAAGCTTGAGGTTGGAGCCCCCTGGGAATTTGCTGAAATCATGGTGAATTCTTCAGAATTTACTTGGCTCTCCTTTGACCTTGAGGGTCACAGAACCACAGCTGAGAGGTAACAGGGTAACATGACCCATGCATAGGAAGGGCACAGTGAGGGCTATAGCCCTCTTGAGCTAACAGGGAAAGAGCTGTCTCTCAAAGAATGTTCATATTCAGGGGCACAGATGCACCTGCCCAGCACCATGACTGGCATGCGTCCTCAGGCCACTTCACAGGCTGAGGTTGCTCAGGCTCCCCATTCTTGGGAAGTACCCTAACATCCTTCATTCCTCCTTTTGAACCACCATCTGTTCTCGACATAAGAACACATTTTAAAGCCATCTCAGGATCCTTAAACACAGACTCAAGGACAGCCCAGTCTGCCAGTGGGAAGATGAAAGTCAAACCAGAAAACAGCCCACATATGTTAAATCATATGGATAGTGACTGGGTCTCCATGCACATTGCACCTGGAAACACCCAGCCCACCCCTTGCCGTCAGGAAGACATCACCAACTATAAAAACAGAATGAATAAAAAGAAGAGAAAGGGAGGGAGGGAGAGACAAAGAGAGAAAAATCATAAACTTACAGCTGAGTAGCCCTCTGATCATAGGAGGGTCTAGAGAGAGAAAAGCCTTTTAGAAGTCTCCAGTGAGGTACAGTAGGAGACAGAGCCCACAGAGGGCCTGGCCAGAGCAGAGGGACCACACAAGGAAACTGGGTTTTCTTAGAACTGTCCTTCCCATTCAGGATAGGTAGTGACTGTGAGAGAAATCATGAGTTAAATGTAAACTGGCTGGTAGCTTTAGAAAGAGAGAGACAGAAACAGAGAAAGAGATAGACACAGTGAGAGGAGCCCAGAATTCGACACTGGAATCAGATCCTAACCTTGATTCCTATGCTAACTCTGCTGTTTTTTGTCTTTGCCATACTGAGAGAAATCTTTAACCCCTTGCTGCTAATGAGCTGGGTATAAAATGGAATTAGCATAGCTATCTCCCAGAAAAAGTGCTGGATTCCTGAGCCAGTTCTGGGGGTGATTTAGGCAAACATAATAGTTAAAAATAAGAGCAATAAAAATAAGCATCAAAGTGATGAAAGTCCATTGCTTAGAGATTATTTGGAGTTTGTTTTTTTTTTTTTTTTTTTTAGGAAGCTGGGCAGCTGGATGCGGGATCTGGATTTGGGAGCTGGTGTGAAAGTAGAGAAGCAGCAAGCAGTGTTTGAGGAGCCAGCTGGCCCAGGTTCCAGTGCAAGACTCAGCCTTCTATTTCCCTGCCCATGTACGAATGACTTAAGTTCTCAGAGACCCAGTTCCTCTGTTTGTAAGTGAAATTGTGGCTGTATTGTGCTAGGATGCTAAACATATCGAAATAAAGTCCTTGTAGCCATTATATGTGGGTTAGTTATGTCTCATCGTGTGTGTGTGCGTGCATGCATGCGTGTGTGTGTGTGTGTGTGTGTGTGTATGTATGTATGTGTGTGTATACATAAATGTATGCAGGGAGGCCAGAGGAGGATGTCAGGTGTTCTGCTCTATCATAGTCTGCTTTATTTCTTTGAGTTGGGGCCTCAGTGAACCTGGAGCTTGCCGTTTATTAGCTAGACTAGTTGGTTGGAGAACCCTAAAGGATTCTCCTGTCTCCTTAGAACCCTAAAGGCACCTCTTCTCTCTCCAATACAGAAATTACAGGCACTCATGGTCACACTAGCCTTTTACATGGGTGCTGAGGATCTGGACCAAGAATCCTATGTCTGGGCCACAAGCCCCCTTACCCACAAGCTACCTCCCCAGCCCCTTGTTAAACACATCAATGATCTATTCCAAATCTAACGTGAACACCGACGGACTTTGTAGAGAGGAGTGCATTCTTCACATTCTCTTGAGGGTCTCTGTCTACAGATGTGGGAGCTGGTGTTGTCAAATGCTTTATTTCTCTATTATAGTGACAAAGTCAATGTTTTCCTTGGGAGACAGCTTTCTAGCATGGGGATGAATTTATAAAATACTAAGGTATCACTTAAGGATAGCCTAATCTTGGCTCAGTAGCTTTTATTAAAAGTGTCTGTTGGCCAAGTACCAAGTACCGTGCTGGCTATTACTGATGCAGTTTCTTGGCTACAACACCCAATGGCTCATGTCTGAAGGTCTCCCCTCTTATAGAAGAGATCACTTGACCTCCAAATACCAGAGAATCCTTGTCTGAACCTGGTGCCTTTCATCCACTAAAAAGTTCAGCTTTGATCTGAGCATGATTTTAACTATGGAGAAAAGATGATTTCTTTAATGAGTTCCTGGTCGGCATCCGATCTCTCCCTTTGTAGGAGAGTGGGTCAAGTGTGACAAGTGCCACCTCTCATCTCCTCGGCAGGCTTCTGCTCATTCCCAGCCATGCTGCAAGTTCCTCAGACATTTCCCCAACCCAGAAGGAGTCTTTTAAATCTGGAGGAGAGAATATTACAATTCCCTGGCCCATTTCTTGGTCCTCATCACACACTTGGTACACAGTTTGGGAGGGAAACAACCCAGCTTTATAAATCTGCCAAGAGAATAAGCTGCTCTATTTTTTAGGATGGATGATTCTATGTTCAAATAAATCTGATTCATGAGGAGCTTGGATGCTCCTTCTGAGAGTCCTTTCTGAAGCCTTGTACTTTGATATTTTATTTATTTCTGTATCTCTGTGCTTAGGTGAGTTCTCATAGTCACAGGAGTCTGGATAATGCACAAAGAACCGAGGATATAATCAAAGATGTGAGGGGGACTGACACAGGACAGAGTGAGGTCTAGGCCTTTAGCTGACTAAAGCCCCAGGTGTGCAGAAGGAAAGTCTAGTGTTTTATTCACAAGATCAGCCTCTGCCTGACTCAGTGTGGAACTGGGGGGGGATGTGGTGAGACCCTAACTGCTTCTGCTTCCCCTCAGTCGGCAACCTTGGGCGAGTCTCTTGGCCCTCCTGAATCAAAGGAACTGTCTGTCGGAGTGTAAAGCGAGCCTTTCTAATCTCAGCCCCCTTCACCCCCAAACACACAGCTTTCCATTCTGCAGCTGGCATTTGGGCTCCACCCCCATCCTTGGTGACATTGTGTACACAAGCGAATGCACTTTGGCAAGCCCGAGTGTTTTTTCAGCTGAAATGATAGTGGTTCAATTAGCTGAGCAGTTTGCATAGAAGACTCATTCAACACACTGCAAAGCAAACACTGGCCAAAAAAAGAAAAATGGAAAGTTCCTTCCCCACTCACTTCAGAGGTATTTTAAACATTGAGGAGCCAGAGAAGAAAGGAGCTACTGGGTGGCTTCTTGGTTCAACCAAGGCAGAAGCAGTTTCAGATCCATGGATTCTCAGAGAAGGGAGGACGTTTTTCTGTGGAGTACGAACTTCAGTTTCTTGCCTACTAAGAGTCTAACTGCCTCTAATAACTGTTCTTTCCCCATTTGATATTTATCTTATTCTTCATTTATATTTCAAATTGACTCTGGATTTTCTCCCTTCTGTGGGCCGTGTTTCCACAGAAGATGGAAATCTGTTCTGTCTTAGGTCATCAAAGGGAACAGTAGTTTCCCAAAAGGAAAGTAGGAATCCAAAACTCATGGTTGAGCCGGGGACTGTGCACAGACTTGGTTCTTACAGGATGACTGGGAAGGAAAATATTTTGGGATTTAACTCTAAATTCAACACAGGGAACTGTCACTGGCCATCTCTGAGCCCCAGCTTGTCAATAAGAAAGAAGAATGATGTTATATTCAGACCTGAGGTGAGCGCTGGTGAGAGAACCTTTCTGGGTTGGATTCCCCCTCTGATACCCAGATTACAGACATCAAAGGACCAAAGGACAAAGCTAAAGCCAGACAATTACCAAGTGCCCACTGGAGTCAGGCTCTTTGTGAACAGTTTGTCTTATTTCTCAGGGGTGGTCTGTTGACCTTTCTAAGATCTGACATGCTGACATGCTTATTTAATTAAATGTTTATGACATTTCCAAACATGCACATGCTGTACTTTGGTCAGATCCACTCTTTTGATCATTCTTTCTAGTCCTCTTCCTCCTCCCTCTCCTCCCCCTTTCTCTTTCCTATCCACAGCCCTATGAGTCCCCCTTCCACTCTATATTCTTTTCTTCCCCCCCCCCAGATTTCACACATGAGGGAAAACATACGACACTTGTCTTTGTGAGCTTTACTTCACTTAGTACAGTGATCTTCAGTTCTATGAACTTTCTTGCAAGTAACATAACTGCATTCCACTTTGTAGCTGAATAACACTCCATTGTGTGCATGCACCACAATGCCTTTGCTCATTTGTCAGTTTATGAGCACCAAGGATGATTTCATAACTTGACTATTGTAAAAGGTGTAGAGATAGACATGGGTATGGAGTCACATCAGTAGGAAGTTTCTCCTTTCTTGAAACAACAATTAGTCCAAATGTCTTTCAGGTTCTGAAACCCATTCTTTGCAGCTCCCCCTGAAGCGAGGCAGGCTAGATGCCTCAGGCTGATTCTTGGATCCTTGCAAGTATCTGACCTTGTGTTTATATGATCCTGCGGCATAACCTCTGGAGAGCTTCTTCCCTATGTGCCCCCCTGCCTGGCCTGCGTGACTGTCAGGGGGAGGGACCTGTTGCCTTGGTTTTCTGAAGCTGCCCAAACAAATCTCCACACATCGCATGGCTTACAACAGAAAACCTTCCTTCCAAGGTGACTGTCATGTGGTCTGACTCCCTGCAAATGCTCAAGGGAAAATTTCATTTCTCCCAGCTTCTGTTGCCCCCGGGTGCTCAGGTCTATGGCAAGCTTCTCCTCTAGCGTCACCCGGCCTTGTATTTCTCGCTCTGATAAGAACACTTCTTATTGGAGTCAGGCCTCATCTGGACAATCCAGTGACCTCATCTCAAGAGCCTCCAGTGCAGCCACAGATACTTCTCTCACAGTCACCTCTGCAGGTCCTGGAACTGAACCTGTTCAGATACTGGACAGGGGGCACTTTAAAGCTCCACGCCATTCCCTTCTTCCTTTCAGGATCCTTCTGTGTATCTTCTGTTTTGCCACAAAGAAACATCATCATCTACCATGTTTGGTGAGATCAGAACTGGAAAAAAGTTGAGATGAGAATAATCATATATTAAAATTTTATTCTTATACAATGGTATTCTGACTATATCCACCCCTCATTTCCCCTTCCCATTCCCAGAAGAGCACCCCACATATATCTCCCTCCCAACTTTATCTTCCTTTTAAAAAAATCCAATCATAGCATGCCTGTATTGCACGGCTATGGGGCCAATCACTGGGGCATGAGCAATCTACTAGCGCCCCACCCCCCAAAAGCTATTTGTCCTGAAGCTGCTTGCTCTCAAGGACCAACAACTCCTCAGCTAGGAGTGAGACTTCAGTAGATTGGGGACAGGCTTCGACTGTCCATGTTGGGATTTTAAGGACTTAGGTGGACCTTATATAAGTGACCACTTGTGAGTTCCCAAGTACAGCAGCCCTGTTATGTTTAGAAAACATCATTCAACAGCACTCCCCACTGTTACCTGGCTCTTACACCCTTTCCACCTCTTCCAAGATGTTCCAACAGCCTTGGTGGAACCAGGAGCATTGATGAAGATGAAAGGCGTTTGTATTGTGACAGAAGAAGATACTCCTAGACACTTACAGTTGTTCTTTGTAATTATAAAATTCTTTTATATGGGAAGTAAAAAAAATCTATCTAAAAACTGTAACTGGTTAATATTAAGGCTATAATCTCAGTAAAGCTAACAACAGGAGCTTGTCAAGAGCCTTGGGTCTCATATTGTGGCTCAGAAAGACATGTTGAACACATAGATGGAGAAGGAGAATTGTCCCTTGTTACGGTTAGATTGTGAAATGTCCTGCCATTGCATGTGTGAATGTTTGGTCCCCAGCTAGCAGCACTATCCTGGGAAGTCCTGGAAATTTTTGGGAGGTAGACCCAAGCCGAGATGCAGAAAGTAAATCACTATGGCAGTGCCTTAGAATGGTGGACATGGGCCTGCTCTTCTTCCTGGCTCACTGCCTCCTGTCCTCCATGAAGTGAAAATCCTCTTCTGCTCCATTCTCCAGCCACCATGACATCTTTCCTTATGCCATGAGTCTAAACACCATCAAATGAATTCGCTGAGCCTGTGCGTCAGAATAGCTCTTTCCTCCTTCAGGCTGTCCTTGGTATTTTGGTGACAGTGGTGAGAAAGCTCACACACTCTGTCTTAGTTACCGCTTTTATTGCTGTGAAGAGACAGCATGACCATGGCAACTCTCATAAAGAAAACACTTAATTGATGGAGCTCGCTTACTGTTTCAGAGGGTCAGTCAATCACCATCATGGTGGAGACGATGGCAGCATACGATGGCAGTGGTCCTGGAGCTAAAAGTCTTGCATCTTGCAGGCAATAGAAAATCAACTGACATACTGGGTAGTGTCATGAGTATATGAAACCTCAAAGCCCACCCCCATAGTGAAACACTTCCTCCATCAAGGCCACACCCACTGCAACAAAACCATACTTCCTAATGGTGCCACTCCCTATGAGATTACGGGAATATGGAGGCCAATAACATTCAAACTACCAAACCTCAAGGTGTTTTGAAAGTGAGGTCTGAGATTTCCATAGATCTTTCTGCTCAGGGGCACTGGGCTGGAAAATGAGGAGAAACACATTCGAATCTTATTCTCAGACTCATTTTCATACTCGAAAAATGTAGGGACTAATTCCTATCCTGCCATTTCTAAAGCCTTAGCACTTTTACTGGTGAGTGCATCTTACATCATTTGGCCTGCTAAAAACTAGCTGTGGACAGAGGGGAGAAAGTTAGGAGTCATGCATGTGTGTTTGTGTAAAGGGCCCGAGTTGCTTTGTGCAGTGTCCATCCAGACACTTCAGCCTCCCTTCTGCTTCATTTCATAAGCATCCTCATCAGGACCCACTGGGGAAAGAGGGATGGGGAACCTGGCTTGTACACATAGGACCAGGTCAGGAGCCAACAGCACTGTGCCCTGGCACCAGGTTCCTTTCCCACTTGCTTCCCTGTACAGTGTGTGTCTGCATGTGGTGAGATGCAATTACAGTGTCCTGGAGAGTGAGCATCTCTACATCCTTATTACAGGTTAATAGAACTGACCCAGGGAGACCGCCTAATTAATCTTCCAAGGAGATGCGTGTGTTTAAGGGGCCTTCAGGAAAGGAGCTATGCTTTTTCAAAGAACCCTGGGCTGAAAGTAGGTTAGATCTGGGTAGCAGGTGCATTTCTGAATGAAGACATACCACCAATATTTAATTCATCAAAAATTAGAGTTTAGAAAATTTGTGTTCTATTCGAGTCCATCAGTGCTGGCCTCACAAAGGTCTTTCTATCTCCTCCGAATCCACTCATTTTTTAATGTACAATAATCGTCATATCATTAATGAAGACATTTAGCTTACAACCATGACATGACTAATATTTTCAAGTCAGAACGTCCCATCCTTGGAGTGGTCCACCCAGACTCTAACAATCACTTCTGAATGACTTCTTGTGTTCAACACTTTGTCAGTTCTGCTCTGCATACTACAATGCAGGGGAAATGACCTTCCAGCAGTTACATCTGATAACAATATTCTATTGACTTATTGTGGAATGTCATCATGGCATAGAAAGTGAACTCAGAAATCAGCATGGTTGGAAGAGCCTTCTTCATCTGTTCTTCCGTTGCTGGACCATATCACCTCCTATCTTCCTTCTGCTGCCTTCAATGCTTGGAAAGGACCTATCCATGCCTATGTGCCTCTGGCATGTTGTATTGATATAAAGCACCTAAGGTGGGCACTGGAAAAGAAAATAGGGCTCACTTTTTTTTTCCATACATTGTTTTGTTTTATTTTTTCCATTCAAGAACATAATTAAAGAAATAAAATTTTTTTTCCTTTCTTCCCCTTCTCCCGGTCCCCTCCCACTACCCCCCCACCCCTCCTCCCTCCCCCTTCTTCCTTGAAAGAGGGCATGGTGCCCTGCCCTGTTGGAAGTCCAAGGCCCACCCCCATCCCTCC
>PVIU01015676.1:0-47435 GCA_004026605.1 Ondatra zibethicus
CCCAAAGCCCTCCCTACAGGCTGTGGCCAGGAGAGCTAGAGCCGGAGCCAGGTCTACCTGACTCATGCATGAACCTTAGAAGCTTTTCAACATGGCACGATTTGTAGGCTGACGTTTGCAGTGGAAGGGAGGAGGCTGGTTCCTAGGCTTGTGACAAGTTATGAGATGAATGAGCCCCATTTTCCCAGGGTACCCCTTCTTCTTTCTGAGAGAAACGGCAGAGGAGGAGTGTATCTGGGTGAGAGGGGAAGTGGAAGGTGTGGAGGGAGGGAAACTGCAGTTGGGATGTATTGTCTGAGAGAAGAATTTAAGAAAAAAGAAGTCAGGATACAGTCAGTACAATGATAATGAAAAAAAAGCGCGTGGTTTTGGATAAGATTTGCGATGTGAGAGAAATCTTTTTTTCATTTTCAAAATCATTCTCATGGACTCTAAACATTTATTCCTTGTGGCCAGAAAACATCAAGACACTGAATGATTCTATGCTCTGTAATAATACTCTGTTCTTGTTTGGGAACAAGCCTATTTCCTCAGTGTGGTTGTAGATTTCAGTTCACTTTGAGGTGGGACTGAGTGGTGGGGGATGGGAGTTGTGTAGAAACAGCAGATACTGAAGTCAGTGGGTGGGGTAAGTGGAGATAAGATGGCCTCTTCTTCAGTGTGTGAGTTCACAATGTCAGCCCTGGGTCCAGATTTCTCTGCAATCATATATTTCACACAACCTGACAGCGCCTGGAAGCAGACTGATAGAGATGACACAGAGAGCCTTCCCCCCCCCCCCTCCTGCCACGTGTGCACAGCAGAGATTGCTAGTGAGTGCGCACCCTTCATTGACTATAGACCATACTTCACAGTGTCCCAAAGACTTGGGATCTCTGTCACTGGGGAAACATATCCATCATATATGAATTAAGTATGGTGGCTACGCATTTGAGAGCCACAATGTCTAGGCTTGAATGCTGGCTTTGATACTGTGGCTATTTGACTCTGGCTGAGCCATTGACCTCTAGGAATTTAACTTTGCCTCCGGTGGAAAATAAGACTAAAAACAGTGCCTACCTCATAGCAACAATAAAGTGATTAATTGAGTTAATGTCTTAGTCACATTTCTGTTGCTGTGATACAATAACAGAAACAACTAAGGAGGAAAGTGGTTTATTTGGACTCGGCTTAGGTCACCAGCTACCATGGCTGGGGAGTCTTGCAGCAGGAGCTTGGGGCAGTTGGTCAAGAAGAGCGAGATGGATGTTTGTGTTCAGATCACTCTTCCTTCTTATTCAGATAAGGGCTCCAACCCAGGGAATGGTGGCACCCACAGTGGGTGGGTTTTCTTAACTCAATTAACCTAATCAAGTTACCCCCCCAGCAAGCCCAGAGGTCCATCTCCCTGGTGATTCTGTGTTTTCCTAAGGTGACACCAGGAAGTAGCCATCACAGTTAAGATGCCATCACAGCTCTACTCTCCCTCAGCACACAAGCATTCTTTCTTGGCATGTTTTTATTATTGGTATTATTTACTAAGGCAACTCCACATTGAAAGTAAAGAAACTGAGGTACATAGAGGTTCAATAACTTGTCCAACATGGTTCAGAAGTGTAGTTGGGGTGTGATTCCAAGCCTGTGGGTATCACTGCTGCACTGCCTACCTTGGATGATGATCCATGTCATGAGCTCCCTCTCATGTTTCTAAGCTTTATTTGCACCTCCAGGGTCCCTGTGTATTGGGCTGACATGAAGAGGAAAAGACAAGAGCCCTTCCAGAGTGGCAGAAAGTAGAGCTGGGGAGTGAGTGTGTTCTGAGTGAGGGCTCAGGAGCCTGGGCTTTGATGAAAGAATTCTGTTGTTTTTGATTCTGCAGGTTGTCAGGACACAGAGGGGTCTGAATACAGTGCTGTGTATCTTTATGGAGTGTGCTCAGAAGAGTGGGGGACCTGGACATACAAAGTTCTTATCTCCCAGCCTTGTGGGTGCAAATCAGTGGATAACAGTGACCCCATTAATCACTAGGAAATTGAGAATTCCAAAATGAACCCACCGTGTCTGGAAAGTGGCTCTGTGTGTCTGCAATACACTGGAAGACCAACTGCACCTTCCGAGTGGAATTCTTTATGTCTCTTTCAGTCATGAGAAGCCACGTAATTAACCAATGGAAAAATATGAAAGTCGGAGCATCAGTTCTGAGCTGTAGGCCTAAGGGTGCTTGCGGCTTTCTCATTCTTCTTGGGATTGTCTCCCACCATGTTGAGAAGCCCAGGCTGTCATAACTGGTGATATCAGATAGGTGGTCATAGATCTTCATTGCTCCTGCTATAGCCGACCCTCCGCCACAGGAGTGAAGTCATCTCCAGGAAGCCTCACAGACACGAGCATGAACCTCATTAGAGAACAATCAAGTCTCTAGGTGCACAAGAACCTTCCAGCAGAGCCCAGTCTAAATACCCAGCTCTCAGGGTGTTGGAGGAAATGAATGCTTACTGCTTTGAATCATTGCCTTATTACAAGATTGTTGCACAGCATCATAGAATGGATACACCAGCTACCTAAGGATGGGAGGCAGAGGGCAACAAGCCAAAGAGTTCAGGAGAATGCAAGGTGCAGCTATTTTTAAGGTAGGTATATGTGTGCATGCATGCGTGTGTGTGTGCGAGCGTGTGAGCTCACACACGCATGTACGTGCACATGCCTCAAGAATGCCATCTTTGAGACAGATTTCTCATTGGCCTGGAGATCACCAATTAAGCCAGGCAGGGTGGCCAGCGAGTTCAAGTTTCTGCCCGTCTCTCTTCTCAGCGCTGGGATTAAAAGCTTGCGCTACCATGCCCAGTATTTCAGATGGGCGCAGGAGCTCCAGCTAAGGTCCTCATGCTTTGTGAGGAAGCATGTTAGCGACAGGGCTAGCCCCCCAGCTCACCTCAGTCACAACGTTGTCAGCTTTCAAGTTTTGCTCTATACTCTAGCTTTTTTTTTTTGTAAGGTTTGTTTTAATTTATATTCTTCCCATACGTTTTTCTAGCAGTGCCATGGCCAGGATACTTTCCAGAAGAAACTCAAGCAGGGAAAGATTTTTGCAGCCCACAGTTCTTATTTTAGGTTTTGTCGGTGTGAGACAAGGTCTCACAATGCAGCCCGGCCTCCAGCTCTGTGTAGCTGATGATGACCCCTAACTCCTGATCCTCCTGACATGCTCTCCCCAGTATTGGGACCACAGGCCTTCGCGGCCACTACCTCAGTCATGAAGGGGCTTCACAGTCACGGCAGAAAAGGCAGGTGCAGCAGCTCAGGCCATGGTCGTGGGCACGCAGTGGAGGCTGCTCACAGAGCAACAGGTCAGAAAGCAGAGTGACACCAGGCCAGTACCTGGCTGTGCCCTTCTAAGGCCTAGCCCTAGTGAGCCCACAAGATGAGTGGTAAGATAATATAGCGAGGGGCAATAAATCTTTCCCTGCTTAACTTTCTTCTGGAAGGTGTCACTAGAAGTAGTTCTGCAGACTAGGCCTCATATCCTGAAGATGACAATAATACCACCAGCTGGGGAACACGCATCAGAAATATGAGCCAGTGCCCTTTTCAGCCATCATGGCGGGGTTGATGGTCACTGCCCCACAGCTTTCACCAGAGTAATGTTTATATGTGTGTATCCAGGTAAAAAGAGGGTTTTTTGTGTGTGTCCCCACTATGTTCCATTCAAATGTTTTTCTCCTTCCTCTTTACACCTGGAATTTGATGTAGATCAAGTTAGTCTCAAATTCACAGAGATTTGCCTCCTTCTGTCTCTGTGGTACTGGACTGAAAGATGTACGCCACCATAGCAACCATTCATCAGAAATGAAATGAAAGGTACTAATTCAGGGCCAGAAAGGATGTTCTGTTTTGAAAGTTCACAATCTTCTTCTTTGTACATGATTTTCTGTGTCCTTTGCAGAAGGTGGAAGCCTTTTCCTGGGAAGGTAATTGTGGCTGTAAGGTTGGACCATTTGTGTGTTTGCCAGGGGCTGGCCCTGGCTAGAAGGGATCTGGACCTGGCTTTATGGAGGGCATGAGATGTGGGAAATTATTTTGAGTAACATACCTGGCTCCGCAGGATCACCCCAAGGAGTATCCTCATTAAGTGTACCGTCATGGGTAGAGGAAGTCCTGCAGCCACCTCCTTACGGTCTGCACTGACTGTTGGCTCGGATTTCCCTTCCCCTCTCCCTACAGCCCAGATGTCTGTTTGCAGGAGACAGGAGGGCAGGCTGCCTTGACAGCAGGCCTTTGATTGCTTCAGCTTTCTTCTGGCTCCTCAAACTCCCCCGTCTTCTCTTCAACTCCTGGTGTGCAGCCTCCGGACCAGAGGACACCAATTACCTTCCTACTTGGTCACATCTCTTCTCTCAGCTCTTAGTGATGGAGCAATGGATAGCTATTTTCTCTCCTGCTGTGTCTCTGTGTGTGCATATATGTGTGTGTGCATGCGTGTGTGTGTGCATGCGTGCACGTGTGTTGTGTGGAGGTGAGAAATTGATGTTGATCATCTTCTTCGGTCACTCCACATGTCTTTTTTTTCCTTCTTCTTTTTTTGAGAGGTTCCTCACTGAACTTGGAATCCAGCTAGACTGGCTAGTCAGTGAGTCCCAGAAATCTTCTGCCAGTGCTCCCTGCCCCATCCTGGGAATATAAACACATATCACTGTACATGAGTTATTAAAATAGTATTATTGTGTGTGGGTATGAAATGTGAGTGAGGGCACACAGATGCCACACACATATGTGAAGATTGGGGGACAATTTTATGGAACTGGTTCTCTCCTTTCACTTTTACATGGGTTCCAGGATTGAACTGAATGGTTGGGTTGTGTGGTCTAGTGAGTCATGCCAGTCTATCCTGGGCCCAGTTTTTATAGGGATGCTGGGATTTAGACTCAGGTCCTCACACTCATAAAGTGCAACTGAACCCCTTTTCCATCCATCTCCATTATTTCTCAAGCATCTTCACACACATGAAGTAAGTGTTGAACTAGGATTCAGGAGACAGGATGTTAAGAAGTCATTTTTCCCTTACGGACCTCTGCTTTCTCAGCATTCAGAGAGAGTCACCCCTAGTATTTCCTTCACAGTGACCACTTTGTGCCACCCTGGAGAACCCCTGAGGGAGGAGTGCCATGCTTGTCATTTTATAGGTGGAAAAATGACCCTCCTCTCAGAACTGGTGTTCTCTCCAGGCCCCAGAATCTCCAGCTGGACTACCTCTCTCACAGAGCTAAGACTTCAAACCATAGTGTTGCCGTGACTAATGAGCTCCATGGGAAGCTTGGGGCATACTGTATCAATCCTCAGAAAGAACCCAAGGACTCTTTTGCTTCTGGGGTCCAAAAAGGTATGCAAACTCCCCCCTCCCAAAACCCTCCAGCTTTGTTGGCCATATGATCCCTGCCATAGCTACTAAATCTTGTTCTATTAGCACAAAAGCAGCCACAGGCAATGTTGTTAGCATATAGGTGTCCTGGAAAAGTTTATTGGCTAATGAGGTGATACGTTGGTCATAGTGTGCCAAATGCATGCTATGCCAACAGTCACTTTTCTGTCACTTCCACAGCAACAAAAAACTGACACAGGCTACAAATATGTAAAGAGAAGTCCATTTTGGGCATGGTTCTAGAGACTCAAGTTCAGTACTGGGTTGCTCCTTTGTCTGTTTGGACTCCCAGTGTAGGCTGGGCAGCCTATTAGGAGTGTAAGCTGTGGCAGGCAGCATGGAGACAAGTGCAGTGAGGGAGAGAAGAGAAGAGGGGGAGGGGGACGAAGAGGGAGAATTCCTTTCAAGGCTCCTATCTCCAGTGACTTGAAGACCTTCTAAAAGGCTCCATCTCTTAGAGGTCTGCAGCCCCTCCCAGGACCACTGCTCTGGAGCGTAACCCTATGTGCTGGTATCTGGGGAAGACTAAGCCAGGCCTGATTTAGTTCTGTGTTCTGACTTCCCAGATAAAGATGGAAGTGGAAATACAAAGAGAAGAAGTAATTCCAGGCCACAAAGCTAGTTATAGCAAGGATTGAAACATACTGCAGGTGTGGAGTGCCAATTGCAAAAATGGCCCTGAGTCTTTCCTTCCCAGCAGCCACCCAGACTCAGCATCTACTTTCTTTGTCCTTGATTCTGGGCTCACTTTGTGAATCATTTTAGCCAAGAGAACCTGGCAGAGGTGACATACTACAGTTATGAGTTGAGACCTCAGAATTCTTTGTATACTTCTCCTTTTCTTCTCTTGAAGTCTTCCCCAAGCATTCTAAGAAAATTTTGGGCTAACCTGAAGGATGGTTGATGACAGACACATGACCTTGGCTCAGTTAGCTCCAGGCAACCTATCCTGATGATGATTGAAATGACAGCCAAGATCAGCTGAGATTTGTCCAGGTCAACCCAAACACCTAGGTGCCTTACAGGAAATGAGAAATGTTGATTTGGGGCAGTTTGTTCTGCAGCACTGACTAGATGATGCACTAGACCTCGTGACTTCCAGATCCTGGCTCTTTCCCCTACAGTTCAATTCTTTCTTTCCTTTCTACTTGCAGGAGCAGCACCTCCCCACTCTTGAGGAGAGGCTGGCAGCCAAACTACTAGGTGCTAGGGCCGCAAAGGGAGCCACACTCTTAGGAGGTGCGGCCTTGTTGGAGGAAGTGCTTCACTATGGGGTGGGCTTTGAGGTCTCAGATATGTTCAAATCAGGCCCAGCGTGATAGTTCACCTCCTATGGCCTAAGAATCAAGATGTAGGACTCCCAGCTCCTTCTCCAGCACCATGTCTGCCTGCACGCTGCCATGCCCCACTGTGATGATAATGGACTGAACTTCTGAAACTGTAAGCCACCCCATTGAAAGTTTTTTTTGTTTAAGAGTTTCCATGGTCTCTTCACAGTGAGAGAGAGCCTATCTAAGGCAGGTACTTACAGTGACTTTGTAAGAACGTTCTTAGTTAGGATTTCTATTGCAGAGATGAGACACCATGACCACAGCAACTTTTATAAAGGAAAACATTTAATTAGGGCTGGCTTATGGTTCAAAGGTTGAGTACATTACTGTCATGGCAGTATGGAGGCCGACATGGTGCTGGAGCTACAGCTTGATCCCCAGGCAACAGGAAATGAATTCTATCCCACACTGGGCATAGCTTGAGCATAGGAGACCTCAAAACCTGTCCGCACAGTGACACACTTCCTCCAATAAGGCCACACCTCCTAATAAGGCCACACCTCCTAATAATAAGGCTACACCTCCTAATAAAGCCTCTCTTTTGGGGGCCATTTTCTTTCAAACCACCGCATTCTACTTCCTGGCCTCCAAAGGCTTGTAGCCATATCATAATGCAAAATGCAATCAGTCCAACTTCAGAAGCATCCATAGTCTATAGCAGTCTCAAATTTATTTAAAAGTCTAAAGTTCAAAGTCTCTCTTAACTGAAATCCTTTGTAAAAGCAAAATCAAAAAGCAGATCACATACTTCTAACGTATAATGGCAGAGGATGCACATAACCATTCCAAAACATAGGGAAGGGAGCATAGTGAGAAAACACTGGGCCAACTCCAAACTCTCTATCTCCATGTCTGATGTCAAAATGCTCTTCAGATCTCTGACTCCTTCAGCTTTGTTGACTACAACACATTCTCTCTTCTCAGGCTGGTTCCATTTCCAATAGGCAATAAGCAGCTCTCACACAACTTTTGGGGTCTCCAATGCAACCCAGGCTTCACCTTCACAGTTTCACACAGTGGCTTCTCTGGGCCTCCATTCAGGGACACTGCTGACACATGCCTGGCCTCACTGGCTGTCCTTAGTTGCAGAGGCAAATTCCATAGCTCCTTTTTTCTGCGCTTGATTACAGAACCACGTGGCCTAAGCTTCCAGGTTCTGCTGCTTGCTGGGGCTAGAACATGGCCCCCTCATTCAATTACCTCTTCACTAGCTTTCTGTTTGTGATGGCTTCCTTCACTGCCTAAGTCTGGCTGTCCTGGAACTTGTTCTGTAAACTAGGCTGTCCTTAAACTCAGAGATCGGCCTGCCTCTGTCTCTGGAGTGCTGGGATTAAAAGTGTGCACCACTACAGCCTACTCAATTTTTCTTTAATTCATTTCCACAGATTGGAAGCTTAGCTGGGTGTGTCCTGCCCTGAGGCCACCACTCCTTTTACTCCATTTCTTAATCCGCTTATCTCTGTGAACACAAGATTTAGCTCCATTCCACTTCTTGGTTCCCCTTTTCTCCTCATCTTGTACATTTTGTGTTTTTACTTTCTCAGCTTGCTTCTTTTCATTAAAGAGCTTCATTAGAGTTGACACTAGTAACCACACGTCAGAGTCTATGTTAGGCTGTTATGAGATTTCCTCTGCCAAATCAATCAAAAGCCCTTCACTTTGGCCTCAGGCCGGCTGTTTTGGACAGGGTGACAAGCAGTCACATTTTCCGCTGAAATATCACAAGACCATTCTCTAGGCTGCACACTACCACTCTCTCCTCTGAAGCCTCTTGCGTCAGGGCCCGCAGCTCAAACCATGCTTCTATATCTTACTGGGACGCTCCATTAGGCAGGACTTAAAGCAGTCAACTACTTTTCTTTCTTTCTTTCTTTCTTTCTTTCTTTCTTTCTTTCTTTCTTTCTTTCTTTCTTTCTTTCTTTCTTTCTTTCATTCATTCATTTTTTTGGGGGGGGGGTTTGTTTTTGTTTCTCTCGAGACAGGGTTTCTCTGATACTTTGGTGTTTGTCCTGGAACTCACTCTGTACACTAGGCTGGCCTCAAACTCACAGAGATCTGCCTGCCTCTGCCTCTGCCTCCTGAGTGCTGGGATGAACCACCACCACCCTGATCAACTACTTTTCTAATCCATAGTCCCAAGGTCCATATTTCTTCAAATAAAAATTGCTTAAGTCTATCATAGCAATACCCCAGTCCCTGGTACCAACTTCTGTCTTAGTTAGGGCTTCTACTGCTGCAAAGAGACACCATGAACACAGCAACTCTTATAAAGGAAAACATTTGACTAGTTTCAGAGGTTTAGTCCATTATCTTTTGGTGGGACATGGCAGTGCACAGGCAGACATGGTGCTGGAGGAGATGGGAGTTCTATATCTGGATCCACAGGAAGCTGGAGCAACTATGACACTGTGTGGTAGCTTGAGCATATGATATCTCCAAACCCACCCCTACAGCAGCACACTTCCTCCAACAAAGCCACAGCTCCTAATAGTGCCACTCCCTATGGGAGCATTATTTTTTTTTTCAAACAAGCACAAGAGAAGATAACTGATGTGATCTCTAGTGCCACTTAGAATCTCATTATTCTTTCTTTGTGCCCCAGGCTCCTCCATTCCAGAACCTGGCTACATGGCAGTGTTTTTCTGGGCTCTTATGATGCTAACAGCTGTTTGACAAAAGCCACCCATAGAGGATGCTGCAGGCTGAGATGTTTCCACAGAACTGTGACAAAAGGCTTTGAACTTAGTGCTATGCCTTTGTCTAGTGCCTGTAGCCTTTGAATGGGAATGCAAACCTACTGAGTGATCCCTGGGTCCAGGGATGCTTTGGTACTAGGTCTTAGGTATTCTGCCTTTTTTTGGATACTCACAAGATGACATCTTTATATAGCTAAAATTTTGATGTTAAACACATATTCAGAAAAGGATCATTCACAGGCAGAATATCAGATATTATTACTAAGATGACCAGTAAGACCATCACATTGATGACAGAGAACATTGCTGATTCCCAGAAGCCTCCTCACAATCCTCCCAATGGGCCCCTCTTCCCATCTTCTGCCCCACTTTTTCTTTTTCTAAATCTCAATAGGAAAGTGACATTGTCAAAATGTAAACAATATCAAAGTTCAGTGTGTGTGTAATTACTCATGTGTGGGCAGTTCTTTCCAGCAATCATTTTTCTATCAAGAGTGTCATAAGACAATGTCAGTGTAGTAATTGACATACTAAGATGTAGAACAGCTGTTTGCTTCCACACTGCTTAATAAATAAATAAAACATCCAATATAATGAAAACTTCCTTGGCCTTTCCCCCATCCCTTATCTCCTTACCTAAATTTGGCTGTGTGTGTGTGAGTGTGTGTGTGTGTGTGTGTGTTCTTATTATGGTATTTTCATTTTTTCTTTACTTTATATGCATTGGTGTTTTGCCTGGATGCATGTAAGCTCACCACATACGTGACCAGGGTCTGTGGAGGCCAGAAGAGTGCACTGAATTCCCTGGAACTGGAGTTTCAGGCTGTTGTGGGCCACCACATAGGTTGCTGGGAACAAAACCTGGTTGAAGTGCTCCTGCCCACTGGCCACCCTCCTAGCTTCAGCCCAGCCCTTCTTTAGCCCACATCCGTTGTCCTGTTTCTAATGTACTGTGTATCTAAGCTCCACATCATTATATGATTTTATGGTTACCACTTCTGAAGCTGTGTGTTCCATTTGATCAACACTACTTGTGAGCGTCACCCAGGAACAATCACTCATTCCTTTTAAAATGGTTTCATTCTCTTTGTGTGTGTGTGTGTGTTTTTTTACAAAGATCTTTTCTACCTTCCCAATCCCTTTCCTCAATATTTTCATCAGAGGTAAGTTTAGAAAAAATACTTCTCCAGCTTTCTCTTGACATTTGGATATTCACATGCACGTATATGTGGAATTTTAAACATTTTCATTACAAAAATTGTCTCCACAGAAGACATATGCACTTGGGCTTCAGAGCCAGGTAGTCTGACTGTGATGCCAGCTCCCGTAACCCTGGGTAAGTTATTTCATTCTTTCCATACTTCATCTTTCCATACCTGGATGTTCTCACCTATGAAATGCAGTAGTAAAAATTGCTGGGTCAACATTGGAGAAGGTCATGAGATAGCTCCTGGGTCTCCTGGAATGACTGGAGCTCTGCTGTTAAATGTCTGCAATAATTTAGCATTTTCCCTTTCTTTTTTTTGAAAGATTTTATTTTTATTTATTGTCTTTGTGTGTGATATGTGAATTACGCAGGTGCTTGAGGAGGCCAGATGACACTGACTGCTCTTGAACTAGAGTTACACGAAGTTGTGAGTCATTTGATAGGGCTGCTGGAAACTGAACTTCGGTCCTCTACAAAAGCAGCGGGCTCTCTGAACCACGGAGCCATCTCTTCAGCACCCCCGGGACCCGCATGCAAACGTAGGACTGTCTCATAGTGGGAAACACATGTGTGCATGTAGACACACTCACAGTCACATGCACACCATACCCTCCCATCTCTAGGAGGACTAATTGGCAACCCCCAGCCCCCATTCATTTCAAGTTTTATCTGTGCCATTTGTTGTTCGGTGTACTCTGTGTTTCAGTCTCTAACCAGAGGGCTAGGCTGTTGGACATACTCACTTCTAGCTCCAGGGTTCCTAACCCATGATGAACATCCCTGCGCCTCTCTAGAGATGATATAGTGGACCCATCAACTTGGATGGGAAATATTTTTTTCATTGCCCTCTGATTTTCAGAACTCCTTCAGGTGCAAATGTAGATAACAAACCACTGTGTGGTTAACCTGGTCCCATGTGACCCCACAGTTGTCCCCAGTGGAAACTCCAGGGCTATTTCCATATCTCATTACAGTTGCTGTAGCACCTCCCAATATCCTTTATTCTTATCATGTTGTTTAAATTATTAGATCTATTGCTATATTTTTTTTCTTTAGAGTGTTAACAAGGGCAATGCGTATTGCATAAATACTGCTGTCACAAACTCGTTTAACACTTCGGTAACTAAGTTTCAATACAATTTAATTCCTTTGTAATATAATATATTCTACTTTATCCACTAAAAAGATTATACCAAGAAAGAGTTCAAGGTCTTCACAAAATTGCTGATGGCATTTCCAACACTGACAGAGAATGTCACTTGGCTGTCACGATGCTCCCAACAGGCTCATGTGCTAGAACGCAAGATTCCCAGTGAGTGGCATTGTCCCTAAGGGTCGTGAGGCCTGGTGGAGGTGTGTCACTGGGGGGTAGACTAGTTCAGCTCTGTGGTCACAAACCATGCCACAGGTTCCCATCAGAATGTATGGTACTGCCCTCACTGTTCCTTGTGAAGATGGCCTCCATTTCCTGAAACTGTGGGTCAGAATAATCCCTCCCTTTCTGTGGTATTTGTCAGATATTTTAGTCACAGGGATGAGAAAAGTAACAGGGAGTTGGGAACTAGCGGCAGAGTCGTGGCTCTGGCCATCCATTTCCATGTTCTTTATGCAGTTAGTGCCAGTAGTGCTAATTTTCCTACATGTCCCATGGGTCAGAAGTTTGCTAGGTTTCTTAGATGCTGTGCTTCCAAGGGGTCACATTTTGCAGGTGTAGTGGAGACTTCTGGGATCCTTTTGGCTGTTTGATGTCTGAAGTCCTTATGTTGGACTGAATCATCTAAAGCGTGAGGTATAACCTGCTCTCTCTTCACATGAAGCCTGAAAGTATTGACTCAGTGACCTTCAGTGCTATGGCACAATCAAATGCCTGGCCTAGACTTTGAATCAGAAACTTCCCCAAAGGAGGACCAGGTAGGATGGGTTCTAGCCAGCAGAGGCAGTCACTTCTCTGTCCTATAGGACAGTAGATTGAAATCCAGAGGCCATGCAGCTGTGCAGTGTTGGAGGTGTTGGGGATGCAAGCTGTGATGCCCCCACTGGAGAGACTCTCAGGACAGACCTTCCACTTTCTGCCTGCCTTTGAATTCACAACATTGCAGCTATTCTGGAGCTTTTATAAGTTGTCCAACATCCTTTAAACTACTCTCCCTACCTTGTTTCAAATAATTGGAGGCTTTCTTGTAAGATGTAAAGTAAATCTTGGTCTTGAGGAATTTTGGAAGGCATCTGCTCTTTGGTTTGGGGAATCCACTCCTGAGATTAGTTTTCTAAGTTCATAGACCCATGTTTCTCATTTTCTAAACATGTCATTAGGTTAGAGAGTGTGTGTGTGTGTGTGTGTGTGTGTGTGTGTGTGTGTGTGTGTGATGTGTTGTTCAATGATAGGATAAGTTTTGAGAGAGGCATCTGCAGCATGAAGGCCTGGTAGTTGGGGTTTCTGGCCTCCCACCAGGTCCCACAGCCGGCAAGCCCCAAAGAAATATCACACAGAGAGTCTGCATTAGGTTATAAACTGATTGGCCCATTAGCTCAGGCCTCCCATTAGCTCCTGTAGCTTATATTAACCTATTATCCTTATCTATGTTAGCCACATGGCTCAGTACCTTTCTCAGTGGGGCAGGTCACATCCTGCTTCTTCTGTAGTCTGGGCAGAAGTGCAGAGAGAGCTTCCTGCTTCCCAGAATTCTCCTATTCTCCTTGCTCTGCCTCTACTTCCTGTCTGGTTGTCCACCTATGTATCCTGGCTAATGGCCAATCAGCATTTATTTAAATCATGATTGACACAATACAGACAATTCTCCTGCACCAGGCATCTCTAGGTGTTTGTCATTACACAAACATCATAGAGTGTACGGAGACACAGCTAGAGACTACGTTTGCTCTTCTATTCTCTTCCATGTCGTCTTCTACCTCACAGGTGGCTCATTGCTTATGGAATGGTTCTTATGATGTGCATGGCTGCCATGTTAGTTTGAGCCACCAACTTGACACAGCCTTGAGTAATCTGAGAGGAAAGCCCCAATTGAGGAATTACTTAGCTCAGATTGACTTGTGAGCATGTCTTTGTGTTAACCGTCTTGATTGCTGATTGAAGTAAGAGGACCTGGCCTGCCGTGGGTGGTACCATCCTTAGGCAGATGGTCCTGGGTTATATAGGAAAGCTGCTTGAAGGTGAGCTGGCTTTGGAGCCAGCAGGCAGCATTCTCCATGGCTCCTGCTGTACTTCTTTGGCTGTGTAGCCATAGTGTTTTATCCCAGCAACAGAACTGAAACTCAGTGACTGGTGCAGGAGGGTCCTTCTGTATTTGGGTTGCTTTTATTGGTTAATAAAGAAACTGCCCTGGCCTTTTGATAGGGCAGGACTTAGACAGGGAGAGAGAACAGAATGCTTGGAAAGGGACAAAGTTAGAGAGAGCCGCCCGCCATGAAGCTCCCAGGTCAGACAGGCTGAATCTTTCCCAGTAAGCCATGACTCGTGGTGACACACAGATTATTAGCAATGGGTCAAACAAATATGTGAGAGTTAGCCAATAAAAGGCTAGAGCTAATGGGCCAGGCAGTATTTCAATGAATACAGTTTCTGTATAATTATTTTGGGTATAAGCTAGCCAGGCACTGGGTGGCGGGAGCCGGGTGGCCGCCGGGACCAAAAGCAAGCCCGCGCGCCTCATGCAACAAGTGACTGTGTGTCCACAGAATGTGGCTAATGGAGGATAAGAATGTCCATCTCTAAAGCCACACCAATCAATCCCTGCTTCCTCTTGTGGGCACTTTCCCCCACTCATTGTATCAGCGTTGGTATGTGTGTGTGTCAAACAACAGAATAGATGGAGGCTAATATTAGGATATAAAAGGATTCAGTTCCCATACCAAGTGATCTTTTATCTCCTCTCTCCTTGGCTACCAAGAGGGAAGCTAGATACTTAAACTGTGTGCAGCTCTATGAAGCAGTCTATGCAGGTGAATGTGAAGGCTTCAAACTATGTGAATGAGCTTACAAGGAGATTTTCCAACCCAATGGAGTCTTGAAATGCTGGCTGGCAGCTTGGCTGCACCTTTATGAACGACCTTCCAGTTGAACTCTTCCTACATCTTCAACTCTTACAATATGGGCATGATAATAAACATTTATGGTCTTAAGTTTCTAATGATACAGTATGGAGACAATTGACTGCATAAGAAGAAATGACCAGTAGGTAGATGAGACTAAATAAAATGTTCATTTGAGTTAGTGTTTGTAGCCTGGTAGATGGGAAGCAGATTGCAAGGACAGTTGGTCACAACAAGGGAAGCATTTCCATACTATACATACAAAATATGTAACGCCCAAGAGGACACTAGTTCTTATACATAAAGAGTCCTTCTAAATCAACATGATAATGAAAAATTTTACACCAGAGAAATGGAGTGTGACCTCGGGAAAGCCACTTAATTGGCTTCTTCACTTTTAAAGTTGGAGAAGCAACAATTATTCTTTTACAGGGTGTTAGAATGGGGCCTGACAACAGTGTAGACTATGTTACCGCTTGTTACATATGAATGGGGCCTGACAACAGTGTAGACTATATTACTGCTTGTTACATATGAATGGTACCTGACAACAGTGTAGACTATGTTACTGCTTGTTACATATGAATGGTACCTGACAATAGTATAGACTATATTACTGCTTGTTACATTAGGAAAGCAGATATTTTCCAGAGAATTGTTAAGCAGCTACTTTACAAGACACTTTATTCAGTCAGATGCTAGTTCATTGTCCCTGTCTGGGCTGTCACAGGAAAGTGCTACAGACTCTGGGGGGAAGGTCCTTCCTCCTCACCAATCCTTCCTGGAAATATCCACCCCCAAGTTTAACCATCACAGGAAATGTCTAGTACATCATTTGTACTCAGTTAATGTTTGCTGACCGAACAAGGCTTGGAGTGAGAGAGCAGATGTGGTGCACAAATGTGGCAGAGAAACTTCAGGAAGAAGGCACAGCAAGGTGTAAGGCTGCCATGGAGGTATGCGCTTGCCTGAGCTGGAGATGGTCAGGGATGCTGTGTGATGGATGCTTGGCTGGGTTGGGTTGGTCAGGGATGCTTTGAGTTGAAATAAAATGTGCAGAGAGTTAGCTCACACAGGTCCTGGAGAACTTTACCTTTCACTTTGCTCGACAGGTAGTATCCATGGAAGGCTAAGAGCAGAAGAGGTAGGTTACCTGCTTCTCTCTGGCTGCTCAGCTGCAGATGGCCCGAAAGGGCAAAAGCAGAGGCAGGTAGACATGGTGTTAGCAGACCAGATGGTGGTAAGTGGTCAGATATTAGAAGTTTCTGTCAAAGATGCTGTGTGATGGGATATTCTGACTGGCATAGGGTCTTCAGGTGCTGGCTTCACTGTTGCAGTTATACCAAGTTGCTTTCTCATTCCAAATAGGCTTGGTTTAAATGCTCTCTTGTCACCATCGTTAAATTTTTATTTCTGAATGGGGGCTAACTTTTACACTATACTCCAGAGGTTCCATACCCAGTCCTGGATAAAACTATGTTTGTGGATGGATGGATGGATGGATATGAGGCGTGAAAGGAAGGGAGGCATTGGAAGTGATGTTCTTGGCTTCAGTGATTGAAGCTTAAGATGCTGTTCAGGGAGTGTGATAGGGAAAACAGAGAAGGGTTAAGGACTAGGGGAAGAAGAGGGAGTGAGGAGAGGGAGGAGATGGAAAAGAGAGTGAAGATAGTGTAGAGAGATAAGATGGGAGAGAGAGAAGGTGGGAGAGAGAGTGAAGATGGGTAAGAGAGAGAAGATGTGGGAGAGAGAGTGAAGGTGGGGGAGAGAGAGAGAAGATGGGGAAGAGAGAGAAGATGGGGGAGAGAAGATAGGGGAGAGAGAGTTTTTTTTTCCTGAAATGTGGGATCACTTGGAAAGAACCCAACCCTAGGGTCCTCTTTGGTAGCTTTCTCCCACTGGATTTTAATCAGAAGATGTGTCTGTCCACAGTGGCAATGACAATAGAAATAACAACAGCTGTGTCCTCCTTGGGGACAATGCCTGACCTCAGAGGGACTGTGCCTGAAACTGACTTATTTTTAGATTTTTTTTTTATTCTTTCTCCATGGCAGTGGGGAAGTCTGGATGAAAAATTCTGAGGCTGAATTCATATGGCTGAATGAAAACCTTTAATTAAGAGTTAAAGACTTTAATCTGTCTGTAACTTGGTTTCATTCCTAAACCCTACAATTTTAAAAGGGGGTTTAAAAAATGAGGACACAAAATGACAACTGATACAAAGCCATGGCTATGTCGAGCCAAAATAACTATGGTCTCTTTGGCAATGACAAGTTCTACCCTTCAAACTACTGCAGCAAAAAGTATCTCTTTTCCTCATCTGAACCATGAAGTTTTTCTCCACTCCTGCCAGTTTTGCTGACTCAGTATGAAGAAATATATTCTGTCCCCTCCCCTTGGCAAACACCCTCACACACTGCTGTCACACCCACCTGTGTCTTTCTCTGCCCCCTTCCTCCTGGGAACCCCAGATAAAGCCATCCAAGGAAAGGAAAGCTCCATTCCCTTCTCTTTTTCCTGCCAATGAAAGAAGGGAGGCAAAAAGTGATGTTCATCTGCCTTAGCCCCTTCCCCACTGTCGGATAATCAAAGACTCTGACAGAAGCAATTTATGGGATCAAGGGTTTATGTCAGCTCACAGTCTAAGGGACTGTTCTTTGTGACCCAGTAGTCAAGGCAGCAAAAGCCTGAAGATGCCCATCACATCCGAACACAGTCCAGAATCAGAAAGCAAGATCTTGTGCTCATGGCTTTCTCATTTTATAGTTCAGGGTCCCTACCCCTTGGAATGTGGTTGCCCACGGATCTTCCACTGTTATGGTCATCAAGATGATCCCCAAGGTCATGCCCAGAAGCCCAACTTGAAGGTGATTCTTTATTTCATTAACCTCCCCAAGATATTTTTCCCCCAAGATGCAATTTCCTACAATTTGTCAGAAGCAAGTGGCAACTTGGGCAGGAAGAAGTGTGGTACTTGGGATGTCAACTGCTGACATGACATACAGCGAGAGAAAACCCTTGGGGTTTCTCTTATACAAATAATGCAAGTTTGGAACTGCTTACTTACCTTTGGATGTGTTGGAACTGTTGGGAGCTTGTGCAGTGAGGGGAATGGAAGTTGGTGAGACAAGCAGGAGAGAATCCTACTCACTGGCCTGCACTTGATTCAGCCAGGAGAGCAGCTGCTACATGCGTGGAGAGGAGCGCAGGACCTCCACGGGAGGGGAAGAGCTAGGGAAGATGCAGGTGGGGGGGTGGCTGGACATATAGGGCTGGCTGTGGATGGTGCAGCCACCATTTCCAATGCAGAGCTGAGAGTTCTTGGTACAAAAAACATTGTAGAGGCAGTTGAGCCTTTCTGTAAGGGAAAGAAAAGAGAAAAATAAAGTCACAAGCAATGGCAACAGTTAACATGAATAGCAATGCAGTTAATTTTAATCCCTGAGTATCTGTGTAGTTAATGTATGAGTATTAACATGTCATTAATATATTAACATTAACACAGTTTTAGTAAATCCCAAACAACTGTATTAGTGGCTTTTCTCAACACTGTGACAACATTTGTGACAAAGACAACTTAGGAAGAATTACTTGGCTCACAGTTTCAGGGCACACAGTCTACCACATGATACCGCATGGTATCAACTGAATCTATGGTTTTAGGAGTATGAGGCTGGGGCATCTGACAGTCTCACATTGGAGGAAAAAGGAAGGAGGCAGATTATAAAACTTCAAGCCCTGCCTCTCAGCGACCCACTTCTCCCAGAAAAACATCACCTTCCAAAGGTTTCACAACCTCCTCAAACAGTACCACCCACAGGGGCAAAGCATTCAAGCATATGTGCCTACGGGGGCATTTCACAGTCAAGTTGCAACAGGTCCATGGTTGGCAAACGTTTTCTATAAACAGTCATATAGTAGGTCAATAATTTTAGTTTCCATGTCCATGTGGTCTCCATAGTAGCCATGGATACTCAACTCAACCTCTGCAGGGCAAAAGCAGCCATGGGCAAAGTACCAGCGAGAGGGCATGGTGAATCTGACAGAACATTACTGATGGGCACCGAGGTTTAAACTGTATGCTTTGTGTGCCTTGAGATAGTTTTTCTTTTGATTTAAAAATATGTATTTATGGGCTCAGTCATTAAAGGCAAGGCTCACAACCAAAAAATATGTATTTATTATTGTGTATGTGTGCGTGTGTGTGCCCATGCCACAGTGTGAGTGTGGAGGTCAAAGGGCAACTTTATGGAGTCAGTTCTCTTCTTCCACATTTTTGTGGGTTCTGGGCATTGAATCCAGGTTATTAGGTTTCCAAGGCAAGTTCTTTTCTGGTTGAGTCATCTTGGTATCCCTTCTTTTAATTTTTTCCAATGTTTTAAAAACATAGAAGCCATTCTTAATCTGTTATCGGTGTAAAAACAAATGACAGTCTATATTCAGGTAAGACTGACCAATCTTGTTATAGGTGACTTTTATAGGTTCGTGATTTTAAGCCTTACAATAATAGCTCCATTTGACAGATGAATGACCTGAGGCACAGTGATCAACTGCCCTTGAAGCGGTACCAACTATCTAGAAAGTAAACTTATTTGAAAGCAAGGTTGCTATGGAATATTATGTTAAGATGTGTTGTATTTGTTTATGCTGTGGAACATGTGTTTTAATGATGCAGAGATGTGCTGCATTCTTTTATGTTGCATTTGTTTAACTCTGTGAAGCTGTGTTACTTTGCTTGTCTGAAACACCTAATTAGTCTAATAAAGAACTGAATGACCAATAGTAAGGCAGGAGAGGGATAGGTGGGGCTGGCAGGCAGAGAGAATAAATAGGAGGAGAAATTGGGAGGAGAGAAGAAAGAGCAAGAGAATAAGGGAAGAGGACATCAGGGCCAGCCAGCTATACAGCCAGCCACAGAGAAAGAAGCACATGAAGGTATGCAGGAGTAGAGAAGAATAAAAGCCCTAAGGCAAACGATAGATGGGATAATTTAAGACAAGAAAAGCAGGCTAGAAAGAAGTCAAGTTAAGGTGGGTACTTATAATCAAGAATAAGTCTCCATGTGTGCTTTATTTGGGGACTAGGTGGTGGGACCCCAAAGGAGTGAAGAGACGACAACAACAACATCTTGGTGTTCCAACGTGGAAAGTCTGACCACAGGGGCTGTTAGCTAAGCCATTGGAGTAGGCCCTGCTTCAGTAAGATTCCCGTCCTTACTAAAAAAGTAAAATTAGGTCTGGAGGTGCACACAGGGTGTGCATGGGAAAGCAGAGCCTGGGCTGGTGCCCCTGTCAACAGATGGCCGCCAGCCTCAGAACCAGGTGAGGTGCCCGTGACAGACTGGCGTCTAGGACTGCTGGAAGGGTCCAACCCTGCTGTCGACCTGGACTTTGGAAATTGGCTTCTGGACTGTGAGATAAGAAGTTTCTGGTGTGAGGAACTCAGCTGGCGGCACTTTGCCATAGCAACCCCTGACAAACCAAGAGTTGCAAAAACAGCAAGTAGCACAGCTGGCTCAGCAGGCAGTTGCACATCAGATGCTGGTGTTAACTATGGGCTGTTGATTTAGTCTGGAGTTTTCAGTAAGGTTTATGACAGTTTAAAGGTGCTAGAATAAGAGAGACATTGAGTATATGAAAGGATCTGTATACACTTAGTCTCTTTCTCTTGATTTGTTGCTTTGGCTAGGACCCACAGTGACGCGTTGGCTAGGCTGATGATGAGCGTGGGCACCATGCCTTGCTTTGCCCCTCATTTCAGGGGTGAAGGATTCAGACATTTTGCACTAAGCTTGATGTTACCTGTAGATTTTTGTTCCCTGGTGTTCTTTAGCAGTTCAAAAATTTCCTTTAATTACTAGCTTGTTATGATCTATTCCAAGTTATTTGTCTTCCCTTTTTTTAAAATCCATTGATGGGATCCTATAGATTTTCCTACTTATTCTAGTGATAAGGTGAAACTTATGGACTGGATTTTTGTTTGTCTTGAGATACTTGTTATGTATCCCAAACTAGGATCCTCCTGAATCCACCTTCTAGATGTGGAATTACTGGCATTTGCTACACTGCCTGGCACACTGGTTGATTTTTGATTTTTGAAGAATCCTTGCATTTCTCTGGATAAACCTTATTCAGTCATGATATTTTATCTTTCTAAACTACTGGATCCCATTTGCGAGTGATTTTGGTACCTTCATGTCCATGTTCATTAGGAATAGTGTTCTGCAATTATGCTAACCAATGTGCTACACCCTGATTGTGTGTGTTATATAAATTGAGGTATAAATGGCTTAGGTTATGATATAGAATTTAAAATTTAGTTAAAATTTACAGCCACATGCCACAGCCTCAAAAGCTGAATGTGGCTCATGGCCTCTATCTTGGATGACAACAATTTCTCCCATGGCCCTCAGCTTTTGGATGCAGTTGAGAAAAGCTGTAACTTAGAAGTGTTTCTTCCTTTGCTTGTTAGTGTGGAGTGAAGCTCTTGGTAGCTCGCTGTCTCCCAGAAGAGGTGGAGCTTTGCCGGACTGGTCACTTAACATCTGTTTCCTCCTAAAAACACTATTGAAAATTTCCAGTATTGAAGGGGTCACCTCAGAATTCTTATAAATATCAAATGTTGCTTTTAAAATGGTAAATGCTTTAATTTGGTGAGTTTTGAAAAAACCCAACTTTTTTCCTTAAAGGATGCGAAAGGCAAATGTGGTATTTTGCAAGCCAGGTCTCATTCTGGAAGTGCTTTCTGAAGCTTACGTAACACGTCCCAAGAATATAAGGCTTGTTCAGAAAGCACAGACACAGCACCTCTCTCGGCACAGGGCAGTTTCTGCAGCTGTAATTTTGCTACCATCCCAGATTCTAGCAAAGGGCATTTTGTGCCACTGGGGTCTGTATTCTGCATGGAGAGTCCCCAGGTGTGACTTGTTCCTACTACACATCTCTTTTTCCACAATTGAAGCTCGTGTTGAACATGCTGCAGTTTCCAAGAGCATAAAGATCACCGTGCTGCAGGCCTTTCGCTCAGGCTGGGCTCAGGCTGGGCAGGGGACGGGGTGAAGGAAGAGCACGGTGCTGAACGGGGTGGGCAAAGCTTCTGCTTGGGTGTGGAGGGTGAAGGTCTAGGGAAGAGCCTCCAGTTCTGAGCTCTAGAAAGGCACCAGCATCATTCATTTCAGCTTCTCTTGAGCTCAGCCGTTTCCAGAAAGCCTAGTGCAATATTTGAGAAATACTTTGGGAACATAGCCAGGCTGCAAATCCCATCATTCACTGTGTGAATGGTGTCTCTGAGGTGGGTTGAATTTGGGCAAACTTGGGTTTTAATGAGTGACCTTGGGCAAGCCACTTAACTTCTGTGTCCCCAACTGTCCTACTGGCAAAACAGAACTATGAACTCCTTCCTCTTAGTGTTACTGGTGGATGGTGTGATAATATCTGCAAGCCTTTGGCACAAGACTTGCCAGTAAGCGCTCAGTCAGTTTAAACTCAGTCTCTTCCCTTTTTAAGGCTGCCCAGTGAAGGGGACAAGGTCACCAGCCTATAAACCTTACCCCTTGGGATATTAAGTATGACAATATATAATTTTACACTTGCATGGAGGATTCTTCTTGGGTAGGTTGAACATTGCTCTTGTGCCCTAAATGTCATTTGGTTGTAGGCTGGAACTGGTTTGGCCAAATCTTTCCTTCAGTAAGGGTTGTACGTCTGGGGTCAGGGATTACAAAGAACTTGAGGATTTTTTCATTAACATGACAAAAACTATCTGATGTTGTTTGATCAAACTGATCTGAATTTTAAACATGGCTTTGCAACTTCTTAGATGTAAAAATGAAAACAATTCCTTTTACTTATTCTTTTTGTTTGAGACAAGATCTTGCTAGCTCAGGCTACCCTGGGACTGTCTTCCAAGTGCCACAATTTCAAGTGCATCCCACAGTTTAGCCTCGTTTTGTTCTTTATATCTCAGAATTAAAAACAGATGAGGGGAGAGAGGATGGAGCGAGGAAGATGGGACAGTAAAAAGGAGGGAGGGAGGGAGAATCCCTATCTCACAGAGTTGCAATATTGAATGATATCATACATATCCTATCCCTATACATATCCTATAGGTATACATATATATACCTATAGACCTTCACAGACACACATTGTTTATGACCCCAATTGCAGTGATATTTCATTTATGTAAATAAAGTTTTCCTGAAGATCAGAGAGTAAAACAGCCACACTGGTCAGCCTTACAGACCAGGCAGTGGTGGCACACACCTTTAATCCTAGCAGCCACACTAGTTAGACACAGAGACCAGGCAGTAGTGGTACATGCCTTTAATCCCAGCCCTAGAGAGAAATACAAGATGGGAGGAGACAGATCTCAGCTCAGTCTCATTCTGAGATTCCTGAAGGCAGACTCACCATTTTGGTCTGAGGTAGAGATAAGAGCCAGTGACTGGCTGCTTTGCTTTTCTGATCTTCAGGTTGAACCCCAATTTCTGTCTCTGGGATTTTATTATTTGTGCTACACCCAAATATATGCACTTTTATGGATTATGCAATTTGATATCTTCATGGTTCTGTGCTATTATGTTGATTCCCATCTTTCAGGGGAGGAGCCTGGAATAAGGAGAATATGTATCCTGACCTCACCAGATGCTGTGGTGATAGGGTATGAATCCACTTTTGTCTATTATTTAGCTTTGTTGTATACTCCTTTCGTTTTCTTTATTTCATGCTTCTTTATACTTAGAAGTGAGTTTGGGGCCCATCAGCACACCCCAGAATGTGCTTTGTGGCTTTCTGCTGCTCTCATGCAGTAAATGTGGAAAGCATTTGGGAGGACACTCGCTGGCGTCTATGGCATTGCCACTTTTGGTTTCCATGCTCCGTTCCTGCTTTGGTGAGGTTTTTGTGTGCCCTGTAGATTCTGGGCAGGGAAAGGCACCGTGATTCCTAGAGACTGGTTTTATTTCCAGGGAACAGTGTGACCAGCATGATCCTGACCTGAGGTTTTACTCATGTAAAGTTTGCAAGAAGTTGATTCCAAACTTTAGGGCGTACATTCTAATGCAGACCATCATCTAGAAGCTTTGCACTTGGCTTCTCATTGACCGAGGAGCAATAATGTGTCTACCTTCATTTTTCTTGTCATATCCCATCTGGTCTTAATTAACTCTCAGTTAGAAAAAATGAAGTGCTAAGAGTAAGTCTTCCTTGAACTTCCAAAAATTTTATATGCCAGACAATGTATCTCAGGAGGGGCTGATGTACATGGGAATGATGCCAACACTCTCCAAATTTCTCCAAAACTATGTGAGCCAACAGAGATATGACTCCACTTCAACATATTAGGTATCAAATATAACAATCACACCAGGTCCACAGTTAGAAGATGGAATCCCCCCATTAGAATAATCTATAGTATTGTGTCCTATTTTGATCTCTGCAACCCCTGTTGCCTAGCTGGATCAGTGTGCCAGGGATAAAGTTAAGATATAATCACCTAAAGTAATTGATCACAGGAATTTCATCAAATATTTCTATACAAATATCCCTTTCATGATGAAGAACCATACACACATTGTTTGCTTGTCCTTAAAATGCCCTTCAAAGAGAAGGACATGAGTTCAAATCCCCAGAACTCACATAAAGCTGGACCTAACAGTGGGGACCTACAGTCTCAGTGCTCTTGTGGAGAGATGGGAAGTGGGAGCAGAAGCAGCACTGGCAGCCTCTGGGCCGGCCCGGCGTTCCCAGCAGTGAATGCAAAACCCTGTCTCAGTCAAAATGGGAGGCCAAGATGGACGCCCAAAGCTGTCCTCTGACTTAAACATATGTGAAGTGGCATTCATACACTTACAGTCATACACACATACGTACGCACACACACCTTTAAAATGCACTCTGAACTCTGATAAACTGTCTGTGATATCTGAGCACAAGTCAGACCTTCTGCTCTCAGATTTGTAGCTGTGCTCAAAGTGCCTGCTCTTTTTACTGATTTGAAAGCACAGCATACAGATGTTCATAGATAACTCTGCAAAGCTCTACAGCTGGCCCATTTTACAAATTAGGACTAAGAGTCTCAGAAGGGTCAGATGAGTTGCTCAGCATTGCACAGAACAGCCAGTGCAAATTCAGTTGAAATTTCTGCCAGGCTGTGCCTGTGCTCCTGGTCTACAGCTGGTTGAGGGCATAATTAAGGGTAATATTCAGTCCATTGCTTTAAATACTTCATGAGTAGTTAAGGAGCTAAGACGTAACCATCATAATAAAAAGCTAAATTTGTTTAGAGCTTAGGAACACCAAGAGCCGTGCTGCACTGTAACATGTAGCACCACCATGCTGTGTCGATGTTAAGTAGCTTTTAACAATATTTATTATTACTCTGGTTGTTTTGATGTGTGGTGGATGTCAGAGGGCAACTCTGTGGAACTGGTTCTCTCTTTCTCTTCTCCCTGGGCTTGGAGCTTGTCATGCTGCACAGCAAGTGCTCTTACCTGCCAAGCATCGCTCTGCCTCCTAAGAAGCTTTCTCCCTGTGGTAGATCTGGGTTTCGAACCCAGAGTCCAGAGCAAAAACTTTACCACTGCTTCCCAAGCCTACTGGCAAGTAAAGCAACTACTGAGAACTTTAGCTCATGAGTCTGCCAGGGTCAGGCTGTGTGAGCAGTAGCAGGGCCGCTGCACTCGGGCCACTGGTGTCAGTGCGGTGACAGGGGCTGCTGGGGTCAGTGTGGTGACAGAGGTTGTCGACCTCAGCAGCAGAACCTTCAGCTCATGGGTAGCTGCTTGAAGGGCTCTCATGGTTTAGGTTAAGTAAAGACCTTAACCCAAAGTGATATCACCGTGAGATGAAGTGGTCTCCAAAAGGCACCTGAAGGATGTATTCAAATAAGGGTGTTTGTGTGTGTGTGTGTGTGTGTGTGTGTGAATTTTGTGTGCACATTTCCTCTGAGGCATCATTTGGCTCATGAGGACACTAAAGGTGCCATCATTTGGGACAGGGTCTATCATTGACCTGGAGCTCACTAATTACACTAGCTGGCCTGAGAGCCCAGGGTTCCTCTTCTATGTCTCCAGTGCTAGAATCACAAGCATGTACCACCATGTCTTTTTAAGTGGGTGTTGGTTATTAAACTCAGGTTCCCATGCTTGGCAGGCAAACATTTTACTGACCAAGGTACTATCCCAAGTATAATGGCTACTTTTATGCACACGTGGACAAGCATGCATAAAAGTAATACGTGCACACTCTCTGACTGGGTGCACTTGGGGTTCTGAGGTGTCTTTGGCCATGCATCTCTGTGAACATTGGGTTTCTGCTACAATTATGAAGCATCACTGGAGGCAAGCCATGCAGTAACATTTCTCCTCCAGCCACCAGGGAGCCCAGCGAGCAGGACTGTCATTTGCAGAGTAACAAGATGCACTGTGCAAGAAAAACTGCAATCCTATTAAGAGATGGCACCATCAGGGTTTCTTTCTGTTCCATGCTCAGACAGAGGAGGGAGACAAGGCACCATTTTAGCAACTGAGCTGAGCATGGAAGTGTCAGGTCCAGCCATTTCTGAACAACAGTCCCATGGCACTGAATCACATCAGCGAAGTAATGAGGACAATCAGCCCAAAGCCTCTCTTTTGAAGGAGCCAAGAGGTAGGGTACTCTTTGGGAGCACCGACTCTTCTGTACAGTGCAGGAGGCACTAGTGAGCTGCTGTGGTTCTGACCACATCTGGCGACTTTTTGTCTGGTGAGGGATGTGCTCCTTGGTTTTGATGAGGAAATATGATATTTTGTTTTGGCTTCATGTGCCAAAGTGGGATGTAGAGGGCTGTGGGCCTTCAACCATGCCACCAGGGGATTGTATAAATGCTTCTGCACAGGCACCTGTGCAGATTTTTGTACCCAGAACAGTGAATTTTAATGAGGCCACTAAAGCTGCCTTTGAGATTATTTCGTGCCTTGTGCTTGCTACTCAATAAAGCACCAACTTATGATAGAGGACGTTACAGGAGCTTTGGCACCGGAGACATGTAGGTGTAAATCCAGGCTCAATCATTTTCTCCCAGTGCCTGAGAGTGAATTGCTGAAGTTCTCCTAGCCTCAGTTTTCTCACCTGTGCTTTGGGGGTGACTGGCGCCCTCTGTGAGTCCTGCCCCGTGTTGACTCCTCAGCAGGTGCCTGCCATGCACTCCCATATCAAAAGCACCTGTTTTATTGCTTTGTTGGTGACGTATACACTCCTTATTTTTATATTTCATGTTCTCTTTATTCTTAATCTAGAAATAGTTTTGAGAATGTGTATGTTTATGTATGGTGTTTGTATGTTCATGTGTTCTCGTGTCTGTGAACATGTGGTATACAAGAAGGGAAGGGGTCAACGTTGGGAGTCTTCCTCAATGACTCTCTGCCTTATTTTTTGAAGCAGGCTGTCTTGCTGAACTTGGACCCTCCCTACTTAGCTGCACTGACTGGCAGTGGACTCCAGGGACTCACTGTCTCCCTTCTTAATAGTTCTGAAGTACAGCTGCACCCTGCTGCACCTGGCCTTTTATGTGGGTGCTAGGGACCTGAACTCAGGGCCTCATGACTGCACACCAAGCATTTTTTATGACTGAGTCACTTGTCCAGGCCCCCATTTTGAGTTCTGATCAGTGTCTATCCAAGTGTATGCTATTTGAGTAAAAGGGTTTTTTCATTGTAAAAGTAGACACATCTTCACCAACCAGGGTGTTCTACTTTCCTGCCCACAGTGACTGTTTCAGGAATGAGCATGTGGCCAAAGGTGGATCAAGGAGAGTCCATAGTCTTTTATGGATCTTTCTGGAAGGATAAACTCTATTGCTCTCATGGCTGTTAAAATGATGTTATAAATTCTCAAAATGCTAGTCAGAATGGTCAGATAATCCATCATTTCTATTCCTAGGTAATCAAAAGAACTAAAAACACACACTCAGACAAAACCTTGAATGTTCACAGCAGCACCATTTACAATGGCCTAAAGGGAAAGAAACAATTCAAATGTCCTAAAAGTGGACAGACAAATGTCCACATGATGGAATATTATATAGTCACATAAAATATTAAAGTGTTCTAACGTGCAACAACCTGGATAAACCTTAATAACTAAACCAGGGACAGACACATGCAGCATGATTCTGCTTACATTAAAGATAAGAACAAGAGAACCTATAAGGACAGAAAGCACGGGCGAGGGGAGATGTGGACTAGGAGCAGTGTACACAGGGGCTACACGGTTTCCATTTTGGGATGATGAAAGTGTTATAATGGTGGCTGTCACACCATGCAAGTGTACCCTATGCCCTTGTCCCAAGGGTCTTACTGGAGTTCTCTTCTTCCTCATGAAGCAATTGATGCTGAGCTGTGCAAATATAAATTTGGATCATTTATCTAGAATTTTGATTATTTGTTAAACATCTTTGCCAGCATCTATCTAGACTTCTAAGTGTGAGATGGACTTGGGATTGCTCTGGTTCCTGCTGAACACCCTAGCCCTCTGTCATTCTTGGTTTATTAATTTGGTGGTGGTGATGTTCCATGGTCTGCATTCCCTTCTCAGTAGTGGGCTGCACATCTCAGAGTCACATCCATGCATGCCTATGAGAAGTGTTCCAGAGTGTCAGCTGGTTGCTAGGTGTCACTGGGTCCTGACAGGACAGTGTGGATCTTGAACCCAGGCCTCACCTCAGCTTCCCCACTTTTAAGTGTTAAACTCGTGATTTTATGCATTTTCTCCAAGGATTTAACTAAGAACAAAAGGAGGCAACTCCTTACTGTAGTGTCCCTCCTTAAGGGTCCCCTTTGGACTCTTTCAAATCTGACATTTGTATGCAGACAACAGAGCTGTTGTGACTGCTATCTGAAAGAGCTGGCCCAGCTTCTCTCTTCTCTGTGTGATACCTTTCAGTTGGCCCCCAGAAAATACCACTTGCCTCATTTCCCTCCAGCCTTTTGTCTGAGCCTCAGCGAGAATGTCCCCTCCCATTTCTTGCACATTCTCTTGATTTTGGTTACATAACGGGCTAAGCAATTGCCTTTCCTGAACAAAAGTCTCAGATGAATAGATATCAATGGTAATATCAGTGATTAGCAGTTTTTCTCTATAGCATGTCCTGAAACCAGTTTTATTGATATATTTGGACTCTTCCATAGAGGATGGTATTTCAGTTTGTACAAACATATGCTTATCTTCATTTGGTTCTGGCTATGTCGTGGGCTTTATTATTTATTTATTTATTTAGCCTGGTGACAGATCTGACAGGGACCAGATGGGATGGCACAATGACACTCATCAGTTCCCTGTGAGACAGGCAGCCCCTTCCCGGTGTTAGGCGAAAGGCTGAACTAGAAACTTCAGCAAGTGTCTGCTTTTTGACAAAGCAGAGTTCCTTTGGCCGTTGTTCTAGTAGCTTTAGCCATCAACCTGACACAGAAAAGGCTCCCCTGAGAAGCAAATCTCAGCTGATGATTTGCCCAGATCAGGTTTGTCTGTGGGACATGGTCTTGATTGTCACCTGATGTAGGGGGACCTGGTCCATCCCGTGGACTGATTCCTGGGCATGCAGTTCTGGGCTGTAAAACAGGGCCAGCTGAGCCTGAGCCTGCGAGTAGCCAGCTAGCAGCATCTTTCCTCCTTTCAGCTGTTTTATCACACACACACACACACACACACACACACACACACACACACACACACCACAGAAACAAAACTTGACTTGAACAGCCATCCTATCAACATAGGATGTTTCTGTTCCAGAAACACACATGGGATTTAACGAACAGTGCACCTCATCAGATGTGCAGTGCAGCCGGTGTTCTCCGTGCCCCATCCATGCCTCTTGTGTAGTCTCCCCTGCCTGCTGCAAGTCTGCTCACTTCGAGTATCTGCAGCCATCTTCCTGAGGATTTGTCTGTTCAGGACACAGGGGCAGATGCTCAGTGCAAAGGCTAAGCCGGAAGTACCAAGGAGTTACTGTCCCTGAAGTTACCCAATAGCAGACGGCTCTCATGAATAAGTCCTGCAACCTTGTGGTCCTGGACTATGGGACAGTGCTGAGGTGTGTGCTTTGTCATTGCGAGGTGGAACTTAACCCAGGGCAGGGCAATTTCCCTATCCGTTCTTCACGGTTTTGCTCTGAGCACTTGCACTTGACTGACACTTAGGCTCTGCAGTTGGCCCTGATGAAAGCAGGTGGCCACCACCCTCATGTCCACTCCCTTCTCCTGCTCAGGGCCCATGGCTGGTGTCAGAGAAAGATGTGTGCGGGCATCCTGTATAAGTCTGGCATTTCTGTTCAAGAAATGTCTATGGCTGCTCACTTGCCTGAAGAGTGGGTCTAGTGCTGACACCCTGGATGCGTCTGAAGGCTGAGTCGACTGCCCCTGCCAATTTCAAGATAATACACTCACTATCTTCTCACCCAGATATCATCTGCTGCCCACTGTGCAGACCACTGAGGCTATATCAGTAATTAGCCTGAGAACCCAAAGTACTAGGGTCCTGGCATTCTCCCTAACAGTCTGGATTCCAGCCTGCCTTTGCTTTCTGGGTCATCCTCAGAGTGGACACTTGCCATCATCTCCCAAGGATGCTAGGATTGGGAATGTGAATTCAGTGCTTGCAATTAGAAGATGTCTCTCTGCCAGGCTCTGCTATCCCCATGGAGACAAGGAGGGAATTCATATCAGAAATGATGGCTGAAGGCATCTGGAAAGTGTAATCAATATTTACCTGGTGTGAAGTCCTGTGAAGGGAAGAAATTGACTCCCTTCCCCACTGCACAGACCCCATTCTGGAGAGCTGCCTTCTCTGTGTATTTGGTGAAGGGAAAAAGCCCGTGCATAATCGAGGTTCTTTTGGATGGGAGCATTCATGGAATTATTCCCTCATCAGTTTGCATATGATAATTGGTTATTGAGGCGAAAAAAAGCTTCAAATATCCTGGTCTGCCTCTTGAAATCTACCTTCCTGGTTTCTGTATATTTGTGTCCAAACTAATGCATCTGAGACATACTTTTCTCTTTGTCCCTGCTACTTCTTGCTTAGAATAACTGATAACTGATATTGGCATCATTTTCTGTGTAATCTCCTTGGGGAGGTATTCTGTAGGAGAGAAGACTTAGAAGGGCTGGGAATGTTTCTCTGGACAGTTTTAATAAAGCTGGACACGAGAGAGTAGTATAATTCCTTTCCTAGCAGAAGTGCACTGCTCTGAGCTAGTCCTTGCACACAAAATGACAGAAAGGATGCCAGTGAAATTAAGTCAGAAATGGATCTTTGGGTTAGAAAGCAAGTAGGAAACAGAGAAGGCAAAGAAGCCTGGCTGGGAACTTCATCTGAGGACTAGGCAGCCACGGGTGTCTCCATGGGTGTGGTTGTCCTAGATACTTGTTGTCTATAGTTGTGTGAGGAGGTCAGCCTCAGCTGAGGAAGTGTCTCTGAAGGTGGCTACGTTTGCACCTCTGTTCTGATTCTAGTCCCCAGAGAAGCACTAAGGACAGACACTCGGCCGTTCTACTTCCGTAGGAGAGCATCCTCTCCCTCTCAGATGCCTCTTCCTGTAGCTCTTGTGGTTCACAGCATGTGTGTGACACCTTCAGTGGTTAGGCTGGGCTCTCCTCTCTAGAGCCTGAGCGCTCCTGCTTCGGGGTGAGTACGACTACTGCGTAAACGTTGAGTGGGGTGGAAAGGATAGAAATGAGGGATGTTTCAGAGAAAGAAGAGCCATTGTGGGAAATGCCTCTTATTCTTGATGGAATAAGTGAAGGTTTCTAGAAGCTGACTTGTATTTGGCAAGAGGAGACAGTGAACAGTTCACACTACAGAGCAGAGCATGGCAGTCATTGATCATTTTCTCCCTTAGACTTTCTTCTAGGCAAAGTTGGCACTTCTAACCAAAGCCCATGGTTACAGCTTGTCTCTAAGTGAACCACAGAGGCCCTTGGCAAGATGCCTGGAATCTGTCAGAGTGACAGACAGCTCGTCTCTTCTTCCTTGGGCAGAAGCTAGAGGCTGAGTCTGAATCCTCTTTTCAGTTCTTTGGTGAAATGATGCCTCTTTGCATGGTGCCTCCAGGCAGCTTTGTAGAGGAGAAACTGGTTCTCATTTGCCATCTCCTTGTCTCTGACAACTGCATATTAAAGAGCCAGCATGTACTGTGCATGTGTTGCATGTCTCTGAACAACTGTGGTGGTCAAGGAATTCTCTGTAGTCCTAGGAAACAGCTTCTACTGCAGCTGAGAAGTGAAGACATCAGGTTTGAGTGACGCTGAGTTGTTTGAAGACATTGATTAGGACAAGAGATCACCTTATTCTAATCCAGGCAAGGCTGCCCTGAGAACAGATGCTCTCAGACACACCTTAGGATGTCTACCCAAGAAACTCATTTTAGTCAATCTTCATTTGCCCCAAGGGAGTTGTGTATAAGTAGAATGTTTGCATTTGCCCAAAATTTATATATTAAATCTTAATGCCTAATGTAATGCTCTTTGGAGGTGTGACCTGGGTGGGGGAGTGACTAGGTCATTTGTATATAAAATCTTACACCTAATGTGATTATTTGAATATGTGAATATATAAATGTGGCTTTTAAGAGGGTAACTAAGTCATGGGAGCAAATCCTCTACAATGGGGTTCATTCCCCACAAAATGAACCCAGGGAAGCTGTTTTGATTCCTTCTCTCCTGTGAGGACACAGTGAGTTGTTGTGGGAACTTATTCAGCCAATAGCCTTTAATATACTTTGGGTGTGGTCTTATGTACTATACATGCAGACAAAAGTGTGTGCGGGCCTCTTGGCTGCTGTATTCTGTTCCAGTCCCCAGCACATGCAGAGGAGTGTGGATCACTATTATTTATGTGAGTTTATCCCCTGATAAATAAACCTTTGTTATATTCCATTCTGGGCTATTGTGGAACTCTTTTGTATGCCAACAAAATGGCACCCACCATCTGGGGCATGAGTCCACATAAGACCTAAAAGAAAAAAAAAAAGAGGGAGCCAAGCAGCACAGCTTCTTGGTAGTTACAGTTTTTTTTCCTCCGGATAGGCTCTGTTTGGTGGCCACAAACACAGACACAACTCTTTTAAGAAGGCTTTCTGGTTCTTACTGGCAGACAAACAGGAGGGCCAGCCATGGAACACTTAAATGGGGATTGTCAGCAGAGTGCTACAAGTTCCTTAGTGGCAACACAGACCCGCTGTGCCCCTGGAGCTGGGCAGGAGAGCATGGCTCACAGAGGCAGTGAACATATCTCCACCATATTAAAAAGTCAAGAGAGGCAGAGCCAGCATCCAGGGCTGCTACTACACTGTTTACTATTTTAAAATGCTACTTGTCAGAAAAGGATTTCAGATGCACAGTAGGGCAGATTCAGGCATAAAGGACCTCTAAATGAGACACAGAGTGTTTAAAAAGTGTACGTAGGCTTGGGAGAGAGAAGAAAAGTATGGATAAAACAAAGTCTTTAAAGAGATAGTAAAAGTAATATAAAAGAGTACAGACAGTCATAGATTAAAGGATTAAAGATAAAATAAGACATGTAAAGATGGAATATACACAGAGAGTCTGGATTACATATATTGTTGTGTTTTCTTTGAATTTTTTGACTGCATAGAGACATTTGATTCTGGGGACTGCTAAGCTAAACCAACATAAAGGTATCTTGACTTCAAAATTTGAGTCTAAGGTTATGTTGCCTTAGAAAAGAGGTTCTGCCTTTGTTTCCACAGAAGATGAGAACCTGTGGATTCCTTCCAGGCTAATGTGGTTTGATGGAACAAGACCCCACGAAAGAGCTCCATAAACCCTAAAAATACTTTGCCCAACAAAAAGCAGGAAGCAGTTTGGAAAAAAAAAACTATGCCCAAATTCCCAAAATGATTGTTTATAAATCTTTATTTTCATTTAAATGGAGATATGATATAGAAATGAATACTTTGCATTACTATGGATCTTGGTCTATGTTACAATTTAAGATCAACTTTGTTACACTGTGTATATGTATTTCTGCTCTTGTTTAAGGTATTGTGTTTGTGCACCTCATTTAAAAATGTAATGTGTGATTAAGAAATACAGGTTAATATATTAGCATCTATAATAATCAAACTTTTAGTTATATTATTTAGGTTTTCTAGATATACAGAGATATATTTTAATTAGATAGATAATCTTCAGCACTTCAAAGACCCACAGAATATGACATTTAAAATGTTTTTAAGAATTTAAACTTTTCTTAACAGTGAGACATGTCTGCCTCTGGCAGCACCAATTACTTCAGAGAAATTGATGGCCATTGAAGAAACTCTTCATGGAAGTTGCCTTCAATGTAACAAAGCTAGCTATTTAGGCAACAACAAAACAAAACAAAACAAAACAAAACAAAAAAACCCTGCTCTTTCCTGGACTGCTTAATGATATGCTGTGTGAACTAGGCATGCAAGATCCACAGAAAAGTAAGTGCTAAACTTTCCAAAAGATGGGATGGTCCTTCAGGGTTCCTGCTTCACAGAGTAAACTGCCAAACATTCTGCAGAACACAGAAGAAAACAACTGATGAACTTTGCCATTATAAGGCAGAACAGATCTTCAAATTTCCTGATTCATGGAAAAATCTGCTGAATACTATGAGCTTATAGACTGAAGATGGATGTCGCAATATTACAGAAGAACTCTTGGTAACTGCCCAGACAGTCAGATGTCTCTGTCAATTCTAGAGCTTTGGAAGTTGCTTACAATGCTATTCCTGTTTATAGATAATATTATATCCATCTGTGGTCTTTAATAGAGTTGAAGACCAAATAGTTGTAGTTTTCCTTAGTTATGATAAAGGATAAATTACATATAAAACTTTAGACTCACCAAGATAGGATAGATGATATTTTCCTTAATTTGACAAATGTAAATGGACTAAATATTGTATAATATTTTGTATATGTAATTTTACTATGTTAAAGTTAAAATCTTCCTTTTTAACTAGACAGAAGAGGGGAAATGATGTGGGATGTCCTTCTGTATATGTGTTGTTTTATTTGATGAATAAAACTACTTCAGCCTTTGGCAGGGCAGAATAAAGCCAGGTGGGAAAGCAGAACCAAGATACATATATAGAGAGAGTAGGCAGAATCAGGGAGATGCCATGTAGTTGCTGAAGGAGAAGGACACACTAGAGCTTTAGGAACCTTACTGATGGGCCACAACCTTATGGTGATACACAGATTGATAAAATGGGTTAATTTAAGATGTAAGAGCTAGCTAAGAATATGCTGGAGTCATTGGCCAAACAGTGTTGGAATTAATAGTTTCCGTGTGATTATTTGATTCTGAGTGGCCAGGAAATGAATGCGCAGTCTCTCTCTACAGCAAGTAGCCACCATAAGAAGTCAGGGGGAACCCACTTACTAGACAGAATTTTGCTAGAGCTTTGGTCTTGGGCTTTCTAGCCCCTGTGTCAGTGGGAAAGATATACATTCCTGTTGTTCCTCAGCTGCCCAGTTTATTGGATTTTGTTGTATTAGCCCAAAACATCAAGGCAAGGACATGTTGACAGAGATTTTGCTCAAAGACCTCTTTGTGTTTGATGATACTGTTATATGCAAAGGTGAAATTATACAAGACAGTTTACAACAGTCAGTGCTAGGAGATTCTAGAAATGTCCATGAATCCCTATGGAAGATCTCCCACTTATTGAGGGTCACACCTTACTCTTGCTTCTTGTCCCTCAAATACTGGTTCATTGTCTTCAACACACAGGATGTGGAATGGAGATTATTTCCATGGTACCCACAGTTGTCCTTTACCACAGTGGTGCAGTTCTTCACTCAAAGGAAAAGAAACTCAAAATGAGTCTTTCCTATGGCCCGGAGCCAGCTGTGGGGAAACAAGGGCTGAGCTAGGGAAGAGACACCTGGTTAGACTTAGGTTTTAGATAAACAAGAAATCATTTTCAATATAAATATGTCTTATGTAACATTTGTAATCTATTGTCCTCAAAAATTATTCCTTGGTTATTTAAAGCTAACTGGCACCAGCATTTTTTTTCCCTGTGAAGCCTTATGACTGTAAGAAGAACACAGATTTGTCCCAATTGCTCTAGTCTTCAGATTGGCCTCTTTCCCCCACATTCTGTTTAAATGAAAAATATGAAGTCTTAAAAGGCTCAGATCATGCTAACAAGGATTTAATGATGAAAGGCCTTAATTCTTCTTTAACTGGAGACAAAGCTGGTCTGTCTAGATTCAGCAACAGCAATAGAAGCATTTCCTACTTCCTCCTCCATTCTACTCATCCACAGAGAACAAGGAGGGACCAACCAGGAGTTGTTTCCCTTCCCAGGACACTTGTGTGAGAATTTCCTCATGTAGCAAGTGGAGGCCACTGAGGTCCTCAGTGCAGGTGGTGTTCATGGCAGCTCCTGGCTCTTCAGTCTTTCCATGAGCTTCTAGGGACAGCCAGCAACACTGATGGTCACAAGACCCAAGTCTGGGTGAAGAAGACGTACTTCCTCATCCACATTGTAATTGGAGAGGTTTGAAATTTTTATTTCTCTCAATTGTTGATCAGCAGTAGCAGCAAACATGTTAATGTACAGGGCATCGGTCTCCTGCTCTCAGAGTCCTTTTCAAGCAATGAATGTTCTTCAGATGTATGTTTGGTCACCAAAAAAGTAACATCTGTTAAGAGCACTCTAGAGAACCCTCATACACAAGTGAATTCCTGTTGTAATAACTATTCACACAGATTCTACATGAACTTCATCTCATCTTGGCATGGGCCATCACTGTGCCGGAGAAAATGCTCCCTGACACAATCATATCACCAGGTCCCCTTCTCTTACGAAATGTCATTTACAATTATTTCTTGGACCTACGATACAATCAAAGATCTCTCAGTACCTGAGATTACCAATTAGCTCAACATTTTTTTGTTTGTTTTTTGAGACAGGGTTTTGACTAGGCTGGTCTTGAATTCAACTCAACATTTTGTGGTCCAAGTTTTGTTTGAGAATTTTGCACACTTCCCACCTGCAAAATAGAAGAGTCTAACCCTGGGAGTAGCTTTAAAAGTGAAATTAATAGATAGGTCACTTTAGAGCCACTGAAGAATTAAATGTAGCCCACTGAAGAAGGCAGACACATGCAGAAAGAGTCTGACAACTATTGTATAATCACACAGAAGTAAAAAAAACTGATTTATTAAGGGGTTGCAATGGAAAGGGATGAACTCACAAATACAGAGAAAAGACTGAAGCCACCACTGGTCCTGCACTGTCTTTCAGCCGTCCTGGGTCTCCCCTCATGCTAAGCGAGAGCCAAAGCAAGGGAGCGAGTATGCTTCTTCTTGAAGCTTATAGTGCATTGAAGCACCCAAGACCATGCCCAAAGAACAGGCATTCCAAAAGCTAATTTGTTGAATGAGTTTCCACACCAGACCACCTGACCATTAAGCTACTGGGATGACCTGGTTAAAATCCTATTTGTCCTTATTGTATAGCACATATCTAAGATAAGATAATTCCTGGGTTTAACAGCCACAAAAATCAAACCTTTGGTGGTCCCTCTCTTAGTGGCACTGTGTTGTTTCATGTCTAGATGGCTACAAAACAATTGTTATAAACTCCAGATTATTTCTCTCCTCTGAATAATGGCTTTAGCACTTGTTCCATTCACTCCAGATCTTTGCAAATGTGGGGGTTTGAATAAGAATGAACCGCAGCGGCTCATGTATTTGAATGCTTGATCATCAGGGAGTGGCACTATTTGAGGAGGACTAGGAGCTGTGGCCTTATTGGAGGAACTATTTCACCGGAGGCAGGCTTTAAGGTTTCAGAAGCCCAAGCCAGACCCAGAGTCTCTGTAACTCTTAGCTCCTTCTCCAGCACCATGTCTGCCTGCATGCTGCTGCATCTCCCACCGTGATGATAATGGACTAAACCTCTGAGCTATAAGCCACCCCCAATGAAATGCTTTCTTTATAAGAATTGCCGTGGTCGTGGTGTCACTGACTAAGACAGCAAACATGGTGTGGTCAGTTATTTCCTCCTCTGCTTCTGCTTAGCTCAGTTCTAGCTGATTTTCTGCTATTTGTCATCTAAGAATCATCATTGTCATAAAAAACACTGTCCTGGTGAACTTTATTTGTAGGACTTGTAAATCTGAATATTGAAAAATATTTACTCACAACAAGTGATATCCAGAAGTGTGTGTGAAAGCTTGAGTCACTCATAACATGGCTTCATGTTGTCATCTCAGAACTGCGTGTCACTGAAAGACATCAGCCTCTCACACTGAGAGAGACTGTGTTCCCAAAATATGATTCTGTATCTTCCCAACCACATAACTTGCTGTTTCAGTAAGAGCCAGGATGCAGAGACCTAGGAGGAGCTTATGGTTGATTAACATGCTCAATTGAGACAACATGGGCTCTCTTTTAACTTCATAGTGAGGTAATAAGAATTTAATAATATGTTTGTAATTGTTTCCGACATGCCTGTAAGATGGAGAAACGTTCTGATGGTGGCAGAGTATTTGCACCAAGTAATGTAAAAAGATAGACACATCCGTTTGCCAATATTTGCCTGTGTTGTCACTGGTCAAGGACCACCCGTGGCTAGAGAGAAAGTAAAGAAAAATGGCTGGACAACGAAGCCTTGGGCACTCCACGCTTAGTTTCCTCATCTGTGAGGTGGAATGTAGGCGTAAGAGGAAGCACCTGCTCCTGTCATTCAGACCTTTTATTGCTGTGAGCAAATGCCTGAGAAAACAAGAGAGGGAGGTTTTCATACTGACTGATGACTGCAGAGATTTTAGTCCATCATGGTAGGGGCATGGCAAAGCAGAGCAGAGCAGCTCATATCATGGCAACCAGAAAAGAGAGAGACGGGGAGGGGAAGGAGAACGCACTGTCTGAAGCAGTGGTAGTTTTCTTGTTTATCCCACTATGTGCTTAGTCAATTGATGGTACTGTCCAGGCCATGTCTTCCTCCATTTGCTGATCCTTTGTGGAAACACCTTTACAAACACCCTCAGAAGTGTGCTTCACTTGACTGCTAGGCTCCCTTAGGGGAAGGGTGGAGAAGGTGCAGAGTCAATGGCATAGACCCTGGGAGTCAGGTAAAAGGCAAACAACAGACTCTCATTCAGCAAAGGGAAGAGCCTTATATACCCTCTTCCCAGCACCCAGGCTGCATTCTGGTCCATTGACATCACATGGTCACCCCTCATTGGCTAGGCACCATAAGGGTCTCTGACAGTGCCTGTTGCTAGGTCCTCAGGTTGCTTCATCTCTCGGCCTAGTAGGTCTTATTTTCCTTCTTCACTGATCCTAGTATTTCTCAATCCAATCAAGTTGACAATCAAAATTTATCATTGCATTACCTCACAGAGTTCTTGAGAATATAAAACAGGCCAGCGCATATGAATTGCTTAGAACACAACACTGAGTGTAGACAGTCAGCAGATGTTACTATGACTATGATCATGCTGATGATGGACAGCACTTTGCCCCTCCCACTGCTAGTGAAGATAACTCATTTTCACTGTATCTGACTTAGATGATTCAGGCACTTGGATTGTCACAGTGATCTCATTTCCTCCCACAATTTATCAGTTTTATATGGGAGGATCCCATGAGGATTGAGAAGCAGTAATTGGTAGAGGCAACACACCATACCAGAATTCAAAACCCTAATCTTGATACTTTTCTGTTACTTTAAGCTGTTCTTGTAAGAACAAATATAAAGCCCAAAGGCACCAGATTAGTTATTCTCTCAGGGAGGAGACATAACTCTCTAACCCAGACCATGCTGGTAGCATCAGTTCAAGAACCTTGCTCCTAGGGAGGCAAAGCACTGGTTCTTAAGACCCAGGTTACTTTCTCAAGGCTCCAGGTCTTTATTCTTCATGACCGCAGGAGCTGTAGGACCCAGCCATGACAAGTTCAATAGAGGCTTGAGTCTCAGTAGTTTACCCTGGTTCCAAGAAAGACCACATACTGAGACCACCCAGGCACCACCCAGGAACAGACCGTCCAAAGGAAATACCTAATGTCCAAACATTGTAGATGGCCTGGCAGCACATACCTATCGCTTTTCACCAGGACACTCCTACACAAACATCAGCCAATCAGGGGTCCTGAGCCTCAGAAATCCCTCACCTACACCTTTACTACTACAAAAGCCCAACCTTAGCTGAGCTTGGGGCTCTCCAATCACTCCAATACGTTGGACACAGGGTATTGTGTAAGAATAAAGGCTCTTTGCTTTTTATATACATGACTAGTTGGTTTTTGGGGAACTCCGTGATCTGGGCATAACACAGCCATAGCATCCCTTGCCCAATAAGAAACCTTAGGATTGGGAACTTGAGGACTTTTGGCAGTGAAGGTCTTTTGGGCTCTTGATGTGCTTCCTGTTTTGGGAAAAGTGTGGAACAGATAACCTTCTGTAGCAAGGGAGGTTCCCCTCCCCAGGATTCAGGCATCCATTGCTGCAGCCACCTAACAGGGTCCACTAAAAAAATTCTCTTTGAGACAACCGCTTCCAGCGTTGATTGGGTATGGTCAGCTCCACTGTTTAAACACCTTGTGATTCAGGGAGAACTTTAGAAACTTGGAGAGTAGAAAAGACATTTAACAAACCTATCACCATAAGCACAGAGAATGAGATCATTGGAAAAATGAAGAGAAAGGAAAAGAAATGAATTGTTGAGTGGAGACAAAAACTCCCAAATACAACAGGATGAAAAATGCCACTTTGCTTAAAAGATAGAAAGCAAATGATTCCTGTTAGGAACAAGACAGCCATGAAGGGTAAATTCTGAGGAAGGCAGAGGATGTAAAGCTAGCTGATGGGTGGAGGCAGCCACATGGGAAATGTGATAAACTCTTAAGAGAGACTCAAGTAATGAGAGCCACAGATAAGACAGATACAGAAAATAAAGCCAGTTTTAGAGCGGGACTGATGGGCCGAATGCTGCTGACAGCCGTCCAGGGAAGGGTTCAGTGGGGAATAGGAATCATGAAGGAAACAAATCTGAAGAGAAAGAAGATGTCTTAGCCGCCACGGTTGTCAGATGGCTTTGACAAGGGAGAGAGATGGACAATTGAGCGTGGAGGCTGCCGGACAAGTTCCCCAGCCCCGAGTCACATAACATTTCAGAGATTTGCCCTGCTAGCCTTGACTATCACTGCCCCATGCACACGAGGACACATTCCCCACAGCGAGGCTGGCTTGGCTTGGCATTACATCTCAAGTGGAAGCCTCCAGAAACAGCTGCAAATGTAGAGAATCTCAGAAGTCATGTTGGGTTTTTAAACTTGCAGTCTTAAAGGGCAGGCTTCCTAGTTTAACAGACAATCCATGTGTCTTTCTCCCAGGGACCTTCCCGTTTTTTTAAACTGTAAAAAGTAATCATTTTTTAAAATGATGTTTTCATGTATACCTACTACCACACTGCCCGTTCGCCCCCCACTGCCCATGTGAATCCTCTTCCTCCACCAGCAGTCTCCTTTCTGTGTCCATGTGATGTGTAAGTATTAAGTTTAGATTCTGCATATGAGAGAGGAAGTGCAGTGTTTGCTTTACATTTTTCTCTCTTATTTTCTTCTCTTCTCCCCCTTTCCACATTCACCCCAAACCATCTCTGTGGCTCCATTTTCCAGAGGGAAACAGCCTGGTGGGGAGCATCAGTGGGTGGATGTAAAGCTCTGGGCTCCACGTGTGTGCACTCATATGTGCATACGTGTGACTATAACCTCCAGAGTCCATTTATCTTTGCTCATATGCACATTTCCAAGGACTGACCATTCCGGACTGGGCAGCCTATGTGGGAGCTCATCCCTGGAGGGAACTGATCTTCTCTGTCTCTCAGCAGTCATTGACCACCTGAAGTTCTTCATCTAGGGATGGGATAACGCACATTTGTTTTTAATGAATATCAAGAATGTGACCATGGCGTGATGCCCATAGTCTGGAGAGAGGCTGGAGAAAGGCTGTATTTAACCGACTCTGTTAGGGTATATTCAGAATCATGGACAAAATTTTAACTGCTAGCTAGCGGTTTGCAGGTTAGAGGCTTTCTCAGGCTAGGGAACAAAGCATGGTAAATTGGTAACTCGATGTTGGCTATTCACACAGACTCATGCGGTAGGGGCAGTTTTCCCTGCCTCTCCTCCCCAGGGGCTCCAATGGTCAGGCTCCATCCCCAGCCTTCTTTAGTGGTCATTTTCTAGTGGCTGTACTGGCTGTGGGAGAATGTCCAGGTCCCACTTTACAGAAAAAAAAAATTCCACCAATCCCTGATCCTGCCCCAAGATCAGACCACAGAATCTCTCCAATCCCAGGCCATCCTGGCAAGCTCTGCCCCCAAGAAATACCTATATAAACCCTGTGTTATACTTAGTACTCTGCCGCTTCTCCTCCAAGTAAAGGCATTACCTTCTTGCATTTTTCCTTCCCAATAAGTCTCCTGTGTGAAGTTTGCTGTCCTGGATGAGGCTGTGGTACGCCTTGTCTCCTAACTGTCAGCATACCGTCCCATCTGAGCTGTAACACTTGCATTGCTGGAGTAACTTGAATAAGCTCTCCTGGTGTCTGTGCTCCCTCTTGGGGCTCCTATCCCTTATTCTGCAATAGACTCGCTCACCTTCCAGCTCACTCATCACTCAGCACCCCATTCACCAGTGGCAATTAGGTAAGTTTCCCCATTTGGCAATGTAAATACTTCATTGAGTCTGAGAAAGTTGACTGTTGAGCATCTGGCATCCCCTGGTACTCTTGGAGGCAGAGGTACCCCCAGCCACAGTCTTTAAAGCTGGCCTTGTTCACTTGACCCTATTCTCCCACCCTTGGAAGTACAATCCTGCAGTTTCTTTAAGCCCAGCCAGACAATTGTGCCCCTTCTTCCCACTTCCCTAACCCTAATCCGGAGCTGCCCATATTCCCACAGCTCCTCTAGGCCCTATAGGGTTTGTGAGTCCAATGCCTGAACCTTTCCTGTGGATGAGACTCTTTTCTTATTTTGTCCTTGTCTTCTGGCCTCTACAAAACCCTAGTACCACGTCCTGAGTCTCCTCTCTGCCTTAGCCAGGCTAAGCCTCTGAGCCCCACTGAGTGTGGTGATGACTCACCTAATGGCTTGGTCCTCATTTGGTCCTCCCTGAGTCCTGGGGACACCCACAACTACAGGCTGCAGTGACATTTTCCTTCTCCTCTCTCATCTCATGGTGTTGCCCATACCCTCTCATCTCTCCTAGGGATGCCTCTTAGCAAGCCTCCAGCCTCTCCACCTGACATCAGACCTGAAGAGCGTTAAATGAACTCACTTTTGCCATCAAATTTGACCACAATATCCCTTAGACAATCAACCCAAATGGCTGCCTAGCAGTACCCTAGATCCCCATACTTGGAACTTTTACAAATACTGTGAGCGACTGGCGAAAAGGAAGGCGATTCCCCATTCCCTATATTCAAGCTTTCTCTTTACTCTGCTCTGAGCCCTATTTGTTTTTGTTGGTCTTCCCATCCAGGTCCCCTCACTCCCCACCATACTCGGGGCACACACACACACACACACACACACACACACACACACACACACACACACACACACTGTGTAAATATCCTGTCTTTTACCTTATAGAGGATGGATCTGTAAGTTTGTTGCAAAATGGAAACTAGGAATGATACCTAGCAGGAGGGGGAGCAGCCAGCTGCGTTGTGCACACACCCTGGGCACAGTCCTCAGTGGCTGGTGCGTCTCTCAGCTCCCTGCCTCCTGCAGCATCCTCTGTCTATAGCCAGCACTCAAAAATTTCCTAAGCCTTCTTTGTTCTCAGCTTACAGGATTCAGTTTTACAGGGATTCAGGTGTCTTTTAGGTAAGTCTGGCATTAGACTGTTATTTTATGCTGTCCCACTTGAATTAAAATCTGGCTCCAGAGTTAGGGTATGGCTTTCTCTCCTCTGGATCCAAGCATGCTTGTTTAAAGGTTTCTTTCAAAATCTGTCCCGTATCAGGCTACCTACCTGATTATATGGCAGAGAAAGGAGAGCAAAAAAGGCAGACTATTCCCAGTGGGGACCATTGCTGCTCATCTCATACTCTATTGGTTTTAGTTTAACTCTCTGAAACATTTTAAAGGTGTAAATCTTATCTCAAGATATGTAAGACTATTGTGTGAACTTCCTGTGCCTCAAGGTTTGTAAGTCTATTGGGTATGGCTAAAAATCTGTAAAGTCTGTAACAAAAGGGTTAACTCAAAACTTGTAATATCAGGGTTGATAGTTAAAAATCTATACATAGGTAATCTTAATGTGGCTTACTGCTGTTCCCACAACTGGGATGTCTGACAGCCATTTATGTTAGGGTTGAAAAGGATGGACTTTGGTATGTGACCTCACTTGGTTAGAAGTGACCACATGGTATAAGCCAACCAAGGAAAAAAATCAACTCCTCCTAGCTTGAAACACAGGACCACTACTTATCACCCAGTTTCTGAGCCTCCCCACTGTGGCCTCAACCCACAGCTCCTTCTCCTCTGGCCCCTCCAGTATCCCCTTCTCCCTTTTCAGTGACAGGCCACCCTAATGAAATCTCCCTGATACCCACTTTTAGGGCACTGGCAACCCTTGGTCCTCCTGCTACTTATTCCTGCTCCACTAAGGGACCCCCCCACCTGCCCCTACCTAGACTAACCTAGCCCTAGCTCTTCCATTGTGGGAGGTTACTGGGGTGGATGGCTTGGTCAGGGTACATGTTCCTTTCCTATTAAGTGATCTCTCTTAGAGTAGAAAAGAGACTGGGCACATCCAGATGATATTCATCAAACTAATGCTGCCACTCAGTTAGGACATAGGTGGTCCTCAACTGGGGTCGGGAATGGAAGGAACTACAATATCCAGGAGGAAGTTTAGCTAGAGACCAGTTTATAATTTGTCCTCAGGCCAGTCTCTGAAAGACTGCCCTTAAAGCAGTAAAATCCAAATTTTACTGTGAAAAATCCAAAGAGGTCATCCAGGACAAACATGAAAACCTGTCTCAGTCCCTAAACTCTTCACAAAAGCCCTCTTACACTATACCAGTCTGGATCCTGAGACCCCAGATGGAAAACGACTCCTGATGAACTACTTCTCTGAGAGTTTCCCTGATATTCCTGATGAACTACTTCTCTGAGAGTTTCCCTGATATTAGGGTCAAACTTAAATACCTGGAGAGGGGGCCCTTGATTCTATAGAATCAAGGCAGAAGTCTGAGCCATGGCCTTCAAGGTATGCCGTGGGAGAGATGTAAAAGCCCCAAATGACCCGATGATGGCTAAGGTGTTTCGGCCAGCCAAAGCAAGTGCCCAGGATCCCTGGCCTCCCTAAGTCTGAGAACCTCCTGGTCCCCGGTTCAAATGCAGTCACTGGGCCTGGGCCTGCCCAAACCTTCACGAAACACCAAGACTATGTCCAAGGTGCTCTCAAGAAGGGCTTTGGGGTGTTGACTGCCCCCATTTTCTTCATGGCATGGGGACATCAAGCCTAGGTGGCCCTCCAGCTGACCTATATCTGGCCATGGACGACTGAAGGGGTCCATGCTTCCTTGACCTAATCACCACCACCTCTGACAGGGAGCTGCAGGCAGACATCACAATATCAGGGTGATCCATCTCCTTCCTTCTGGACACTGGGGCCCCTTTTGCAATTCTGACTGAGTTTTGGGGACCCACCTCTCCATGTTCCTCTATTGTCAGAGTAGGGGGATACAACCTCACTAAACCCTGTCTCTTAACTATATCTTTAGGGGTATTCCCTCATCCACTCCTTTATAATGGTACCGGCTGTCCCATCCCCTTGCTGGGAAGGGACCACTAGCTAAAGTCAGACCCTGATTTCTTTTTCTCCCCCAGTCTGCTTGACTCCAGGCTTTCCACCTTCCCCCTCTTCTCCTCCAAACCACACAACCTGACACACCTTTTTCCTTACCTGCCCTCTTAGGTAGATCCCCAAGTATGGGGTACCCCAAGCCCCATTTATAGCCAAGCACCACCCCCTCTCTTATCGTTTAATTACAAAAACCCCACCAAATGTATCACCCAAAGCCTGCTCTCTCCAAAGCCCCAGGGACTTAAGCCTCTTATCTCTGACCTCTTAAGAAAGAATCTTCTGTGCCCCATTTCTTCCCCCACTAGTGTCCCCATACTCACAGTTTAAAAACCCATTGGAACTTACTACTTGGTCCAGGACCTCCAACTTACCAACTTAGCAGTGGTCCCCTTTCGCCCCACAGTACCCAATCCCTATACTCTCCACCATTTCTCACAGACTTCCCATTTCTCTGGCCTGGATCTCAAGGATGCCTTCTTTTCTGTCCCTCTGGACTCCAGACACAAAGCATCTTTACCTTTGCCTGGGCCTTTCTACTCAGCTCACTTGGCCCACCCTTCCCCAGGCTCCGGGACAGCTGACATCTCTGTCCAGGCTCTCGCCTCGGGTTTATTCTCCTCGCCTCTTCCTAAATCCAAGCTTATACCGTGTGTAGATGATCTTCACCTTTGCAGAGTGTCCCTGCACATTAGCCAGAACGACATCTCTACCTTACTAAACTTGCTGTCCCGTTGGGGACATAGGCTCTCACCCTCTAAGGTCCAGTCATCAACCCCTCCAATTACTTATATGGAGTTAGCTGTTACTGTGACTCACAAGTCCATTACTCTAGATGGGAAACACTTAATCCAGTCACTCACAGTTCCTGCCATTCTTTCTTTCCTAGAGGTACCTTCCTACACTCTTGGGTTTCTTCTTTCTCTCTTTTCGCCTCCCCTACATGAGGTGCCCTGAGCCTCTCACATGAGCCCCTCCTTGTACCCATTACCAAGATACTTCATAAGTTTCAACAGACCCTCCTCCAGGCCCTACCCTACATCTTTTGGACTTTGTCTCACCTCTTATCTATGTATGGAAAAGGAGGGACATGCCCTTGGGGTCCTGGGTCACCAACTGGGACCTCCCTTTGCACCTGTTGCCTATTCATTCAAAAAGTTAGACCATACTATCCAAGGATGACTTCTTATACATGAGTCAAAGAAGGTGACCGTTGGCTCATCCATTACTGTCCTCTCTCCTCACTACCTGTCCTGCCTTCTAACACACAAGGGCCTCCAGACACTACCCCCTTCCTGAGCTCTCTCTCTCCAGGTAGCATTGGTAGAGGACACAACACTTACCTTTCAGCCATGCCCGCCTCTTAACGTTTCAAATCTCCTCCCCTATCCAATCCCAGAATACTCCCCATTGCACTCTCTCATTGAGACCCTAGAAGAGTTATTCTCTATCCTACTCATATACACCAGGGATGCTGTCTCAGCCACCTATGCTTGGTACACAGACGGCAGCTCCTTCCGACATAATGGAGTACACAAAGTGGGATATGCTATTGTTTCAGACACCATGGTGGTTAAGCACAGGCCCTTCCAGTCCAAACCACAAACCAACAGGCTGAATTAATATCTCTTACAACTAGCAAAGGGACAATCTTTGTCCTAAACCTTTACACAGACTCCAAGTATGCTTTCCACATTTTCTTGTCCCTTGTAGCTGTTTAGATGGAGCACAGATTACTAACAAGAAAAGGAGGGTCCACAACCAATTCAGATCGATGCCTTACTAGAGGCTCTCATCTCCCCACTGCCATAGAAATCATACACTGCCGGCCACACCAAGTGGACAATTCGATTATCTCCAAGAGAAATAACTGAGCTGA